>JANHFX010009839.1:0-12662 GCA_027560015.1 Chloroceryle amazona | reverse complement strand
TATCCGGTCCTTCCCTGCCAAAGCCACATGCCAGTTGGTTAGTGGCACCAGGGGCGATGAGGTGGGCAAGGTAGGAGGTCCTCTGCTGCCTCATCCTTGAGCTATCCTCCACTCACTCCTCTCCTCCTGGTTACTGCCTCTGGTCTTACGTGGGCAGGGTGCAGGGGCTCTCTGTCCCTGGGTGTTACCAGAGGGGTGCCTCTGTTTCAGGGGGGGCAGAGCCTGGCTCCACAAGCCAGTCTCCTGCTCAGCCTCCCTGATATTCCTCAGCCTATCGACTGCCTCTTGCAGTTCTACAGTTCAGCAGAGGAGATCCCTCCATCTGCTCGCAGTGCACAGACAGAGCAGTTCTCAAAATTGCCCCTTGCTGCCTGGGCAAGGCTCTGGCATTCCCTGCAGCCTGTGGCCTGGGGTGTTACATGTTTGTGATGCCACTCCACCTGGGTTCCCGCATCCACTGTGGAAGCTGTTGGATGGGTGACCTTCTGCCATGTGGAGACCATGGCTGATCCTCTGCACACCAAGTTGACTGTGTTCCAGCAAATGAGACTCTCACAGAGCCACAGCCACAGAGCCCGCCGGTGCCTTACTGTGCATGGTAACAGTATCCGCCTAGTCTGTGCAGTTGTACGCACAGGAGCTGGTCACTATGACTAGTGAACTTACCTTGTGAACTGGTAGACGCCCAGCACTCTGCCTAACGAGCTGCAAGCAGCTGCAGCACCACTGGGGCACACACAAGCAGCGATTCCTCACCCTATTCTGTGTGGGCTGCAACCGATCACAGCCCTCCCAGAGGCTTCTTATAGCCTGATTAACAGTGGGTGATGCTGGCTCCTCCTGGTGCTGGCTCCTCCCAGCCACTTCTCAGCAGTCCACCCACCAACTGAACGACCCCCAGCACAGGCTAGAGGCTTTTCCTACCTTTAGAAAGACCCCCAAAAGAGCTTTTTGTCGGCCTTTTTTTGCTGTTTCTCCCTTCTCCAGTGCAGACCTACCTGCCCTGAAGTTGGTCTCCACAGCAATACTGGTGATGGATTGGTGATGGATTCTTTAATGCTGCATGATACTTGGTCTGCCATGCTTTGTTGCTGAGTTCTACTTCCTGATTTTCCAGGCTGGTATCTGCTTTATATAGGTTGTGTCACTATTTCTTCTCTTTGGTGACTCTAGGTTACATTTGTGTAGGAGATGAGGTGCTGTACTCAAAAAGCACATATCACCCAAGCTTTAATTTTCTTGAATGCTCTGGTCACTGGCACATTTCTGTTAGAGTAGCAGCAGAGTAGCAACACAAACATTGACCATGTTCTGAATAAAAGACTGTTTGCATTATTTATTTTTTTTCTCTTGCAAGAGCAAGAACATTGTTTTCTGTAATATTCCAGTTGACACTGGATTTAGGCACAGAATGAGTCTTGGTGGCAAATACATAGCTTCATCCTGTCCTGTTCACTCAGGAATTTGTGTAATTTATATAATGTATATAATATAACATATAATTTCATTGCAAGAAAAAGGAGGGGTGTTGATTAGTTGTAAAGACAAAATATATCAAGAATGCAGGAAAATATTTATTTTAGTAAAGAACTTCATGAAACAAGACTTTTAATTCTCTTTTAGGGACTAATGACTGAGCTATGAGCTACCTAATTGCAAACAGTTACTGACCTCTTTGACCATGTGACCAAGATAGGACACACCTTGGTACAACTGCTTATATGCAGGAGAATTTCAGGCTTTAGTTTTCTCTCCAGGAAAGGTGTAGCTCTATTCTCTCTGATCAGGTAGTTTAAGGTAAGGTTTATACTAGGCGAAACAGTATTTTTTCCTACTCCATTCTCCTAAGTCTGAACAGGTATCTGCAAATGTTTAAGCAGGCTAAATTTAGACCAGTGTTACTGGTGAGTGGCTCTATGCACACATACACGCCTCTAGACTTCCATGTCCAGTCATTACAGATTTGCAGGGGAGGGGCACAAAATATCAGTAATAATCTCTAATAATGTCTTCTAGAGATCTGACTACTTTTCCTTCACCTTTACTATTCCTCATCACTCAGGTGAAGAAATTCATGAGTCTTCCAGCAGAGTGAGACTTTCATCTTCAAAAGCAAACTGGATGCCTGAAGGACAAGTGTGTAGGAGAGCCTCCAGTCCCTTGCAGAAATGGCCTAAAAGTGACCCTGTGATGTACTGACGGCTGCTTCAAGGTGACGTGATTTTTCTCTATCAGTGTTTATGGAATAAGTCCTTAAAAGAGGATTTGTCAACAGGTTAGGACCATGAACCTAGTACCTGCAGAAATCAGCTGCTGTCTCCCAGTAGAGCACCTGCATTAGAGCAGTTCGTGCTTTACCAGATTTTCTCCATGCAACACCTTAGTCTTGCTGCTCTTAATGCTTTCACACCTAGGGGCAGGATCTGTTGCAGGCGTTGCTAGTTTGAGAAGGAGGAAAGGCAGGTGGGAGATGAGGAGGAGGGAGCACATAGGATTTCTCGGTGTATTTGTAGACCAGCATATAAAAGCCTTCAAGGGCGGTTGTCAATGTGAGCAATTTAAAGCAAAATTACTTTGGGTGTTTGGTATTAGCCTACAAATTTGCACCCTTTTTCTTGCTCCTCATAGCATGAAAAGAACTCCACAGTGGAGAGCTGGTGAAGTTTGTTGCAGCTACTTTGGTGTCAGTGATCCAATTCAGTTGCTGTAGGAAAACTGCTGGTGTGACTGAGTTATTGATTCTGTTGACAGTCCTAAAAATCCACTAGTCTTGTAGTTTTTATTAGTGAATATTGGAATCCCCATAGTAGTGGCTGATACATACTAGCAATCACAAAATGTAAGAGACAAAGGTGCATATTAGTAACAGTCATTTATTTTGAATATTGGAAGCACACCTCTCTGGATTACCCTTTTTATTTTGTGGAATGTATTTGTATCTTTGCTACAGCATGTGTTTTCTCTTTTCCTCTTACTAACTTCCACCACAGCACCCCAGAGAATCTGTTGCTGAAGTAAGTTATGTGACACAGCGCCTATTCACAGCTATGAGAGCAGAGCAGAGCATTTCTGCTGTAGAGAGACTCCACCAGTCAAAATCATTTGGGCCCTTTAGGCTTGGTGTAACTGAGGTTAGGTCTGTTCAGCACTGGAACTGAGAGTTCAAGACCTAGGTGCTGCAGAGTGTGAAAACAGCTGCTAGAAGTTGCTTCATATTAGCTGGTGCTTTTCCTGCTGGGGATTTGTTCATCTCCTCCTGGTGATGGTGCGTTTGGCATAAACCCAAACACTGAAGTGCTTCTTGAACAACCTGCAAGGACTTTTTTTTTTACCAGGGCCAAACATTGGTGATTGTCTAAATAGACCAAAGGCAGTTCGATTAATCCCCTCTTGACCCTTACTTAGTCCATGCAAGGTAATTTTGAATGTCAGTTTGTTGTTATTTTTTTCTTGTTAAATTCCAACTTCTTAGTATTACTAGCTTCCAGATTGATGAACAGTTACTTTCAGATATTTTGTAACTAGCACGCTGGACTGGTAGTAACTGAAAGTTACAAAAGACCTTAGGATAGATTATAAAAGCCTTCAAGCTTTGTTTAACCAGTTTCGTATAACTCTCTGTTAACATCAGCACTCAAAGCTCATTTCAGGTCTGTTTAGAGCAGAAGCAAAAGGGAAAAGAACTGATGTACACAAACTGGCAGATAGCTTTCCCAGAAATATCCCTCCAGACCCTTTGACAGGTTATATGCACTCAACTCTAGCTATGTATGACTATTTTAAAGGCCTTTTCTCTAGTGTAAATGCAATACAGTGAGCCTTGAATGTTGTCCTGACCATGCCCAGCTGTTAAGTTTGATGTGGGTAAACTGAGCACTGCATCATCAGTGAATTAGGATTGAAATCTTGGGGGATACAATCCAGTGAACCATCTGGATTGTTTGCTGTTTGATATTTGTGTTCAGAGGCAGTGCTCAGCTGTGAAGCTGCAACACGGGCTGAAGTAAAAGCACAAGTCTGTGACATCACCTTGCGGAAGAGTTTGAGAAGAAGAGTTTTGAGGGGAAGACCCTAGTCTTTGATAGACTATGAGTCTTACACAGACACTAAACAGCTTGTGGCATGGATTCTAGAGCAACATTCCTGCAATATGAGCCCTGACATACATGAATTGGTGGAAAATATCAAGTCTGTTTTAATAGCAGATGAGAAACATATGTCTGAAGTCATCACCAGTGCCACTTTCCTTGAGCAGGTAGTTTTATTACTTGCGTATTGGTTTGAGAGTATAGATTTACATCTGATACTCTTGCTTTGTGTGTCAAAGGTTTTGAACTCAGTTAGCTTCCTTTGGTCCTTTAGTTTTATTTGGGGAGCGTGCAAGAGGCTGTGCAGCTACAATGGCTCTTGCTCTGTCAACCACACAGCGAGGAAGGTTTTCAGAGGACTGAATTCATGTGTATTTAAGAGCTGAAGGAGATGTCTTGTAGAATCATGAACTGTATATAGCATGACAGTGTGTTATACTGAGCATGTTAGGGGGAAGGAAAGAGATATTTTAAAACATTTACTATTATTAACTGGAAGAAATGGAGGCTGACAAGGAAATTCTTATGTAAACCCATTAACAGCAATTTTTGATGATTGGCTTTCAGGATAAAAATAAGACTTAGTACTAAAGAAAAAAGTATGAAGTAGAAAATATGTGCTTACATTAATGGAATGACATTTCAGACATTACAGCCTTCATGAAACAAAAGTTTAGGTAGGTTACAGACCATTTGGATAGATGAATTGATTCACACATGGTACAGGTGATGTGCTGGGACAAAGGGTTTTTATTTGAGTTCTCACATAAAACATATCAAAGATTGTAAGTTAAGGTCTGCAGATTAATTGAGATATCCCACTGCAGCCTACAAGTAACAAGAGCCTCAACAAATTCAAAAGAAAGAGATGAAAAAAAGAGATAATTTAATTTATCATACTGGTGTGAAGGTTATTACAGTCTTGTGGTTTCTGTGGGAAGCAACATTTAGATTCCTATTAAGCAACAGCTGACCTGATGTGGTTTGGGGTTACCTAATTCTTGTGCAGCTTTTTTCGGGGAAAAAAAATCATCTTACTCGCTTTTCTTAATTGGGATTGCTTTTTCTGTGACGTCTTGACAAATAGCAGTTTTAGCCTCAGCTTTTTTTATTATTCTTTAAAAATAATACTGTATCTATCTTCTTCCTAATTGGGGAAGAAACTGTTTTAGTGGAATATGTGTCTGAGAACAAATCTGATTTACTGGTTGTGGTGTGTTTTGTTTTTTTTTCCTTTCAGAGGTGATGGCACCCATGCGTCAAGCCCATGTGTTACCTTTGAGACAGCATCATAGATTTCTGCACCTGTAAAGCTGTGGTGACCTGAGTACTTTCAGCACAGAGGAAGATCAGATAGCTGAGAGGAGGATCCAGAGAGCAGAGCATGAATGTCCCCACAGTCTTATTGGCATTGTCAGGGGAACTGTATTTTGAGCTAGTTCCTGTTTATTACTCAGTAGAGCACTTCTGTCAGACATACACACTGCACAGGAAAATCATCTCTGACAAGTGGGTGGAAGAGTGTCAATTTTTTTTTTATAGCCTCAGGCTTAGACTCTTAATAGGAAGCTTGTTTTACAAAGCCTATTAAGCAGGAAGCAAGCTGACCTTTACTGGGCTCTTAGGTGCATCTAGCCTGTGATACCCCTCTACTGTCCTGTTGCATCTACCTAGTCTGTCATCTCTTAGGATGGATTTGTAATTTTTACTCAGTTTACCAGAGGTACAGCAGAATGGCTCCACACCTTGATTTGCTGGAGTGAGGCAAGGACAGTTAATACATGTGTGCACTTTGTGTCATTGCAGAACAGGACCAGCATCAATGCCAGTGTTCATCTCACGTATGTTACTGTAGTGACACTGATTTTATTTTACTCCCCCCCGCCCAGTACATAGTAGTTTACTTCCTTGTAGAGAGGTTCTTTTTATGTACCAGCTGCCATCCATGCTGGAAGCATTTAGACAGCCATCTCAAACCCTCTGCAGACATGCAGGATTTTGGTAGTCTTAATGACTAGGCTACAGTGACCCATGAGGGAACACTCTCTGGCTAATAAACAAATGTATACACCAGTTGGTTCAAGCTGTTGATACAGATAGTTTGGTAAGCTCTGTTACATATATACACTGCTAACACAGAATACACTGAGTATTTCCAGAGGCTGGGATCAGGTACACAGATTTTGTTTGCAGGGCTAGTTGTAGCCTTCTGTGGCTCACCAGCATGGCTAAATAATCCTGATGCTATTTTAGTGATACAGCTTCATTTAAAAATTATTAAACATCTTTCCCACTGAAAACCAGAAAGCTTTAAAGTGAGTTTTAATTAAGCTTGTTCAGAAGTTGAAACTGTGCAGTATGGTTTGCCTACTTTTAGATGATGACTTGAATAAAATGCTTATTACCTCCATACTGGAATTGGTGTTTTATTTTTCCTGTGTAGTAGAGGAAGTATATTAGTTTGCTGCAGTACTGGGATATTGATACATTTTTCTCTCAGAAGTGAGAGCGTGGTAAGTAAAAATTGAGGGGTTTTGTTGTTGTTGTTGTGTGGTTGGGTTTGGTTTTTTTTCTTTGATAAGAAAAACATGACAAGAACACACTGCTTCATCATACTAGCTTTCACCTCTGCTCTGTTACCTATTTTGCGGTTCCATCACATTTAAAACTCTCAACTCTTTTTGTTACATGCATTATCTTCAGTATTAGCTTCCTTTTGCCAGTTAATAACTGCCCTTTCAAAACTAGGTTGTGGTATAGGAAAATTGTCCACCGCATCACTGAAACCTGTACTTCTATTAGCTCTTACCTTATTGTCACATTATATATATAAAATCCCTGTGACCCTACTGGGAAAAGAGCGTGCAAAGGTTGCTGTGCTCCAGACTGGGATGCAAAGTAAGTTCATGCTTGATCACAATTCAGTTAATTGCATATTATCCTAGTGGAACAGAGCTAACGTGAGCTGAAGTTATCAGCCATGGGACAGTGCTTCAAAATGCGGGTACTTTTTTCAGATAACAAAAAAGATTCCTCTATTGCTAAGGGCTGCACTGTCACTGGAACTGTGGTGATAAAGGGAGCTGCTACACACGCTGTAGCTCTTGAAATCTGCATCTACTAAATGTGTTGAATTAGTAAAAACCAAACACTGATTTCAATAAATTATCTGCTTACTGTCACACTTCATTTCTAATTGACCAGGTAATTGCTTCAGGAGGAGTACCACAATTATTTGTAAAACCTATCAATTAAGTTACTACCCAGGTAAGTGGGTTACTTAAAGACCTGCACAAAATATGACCAGTGTTTTAGCAGGTCATAATTTAACAGACACCAAGAAAAACTTATGTGGTAGCAGCAGCTATTCCACCAGAGGAAAAGATACCAAAACCCAGAGTTATCAACTTCTCTGAACAATACTCGCTTTTCTGTTACCACAGGCTTCTCTGGAAGACCTGTTCAGCGAGCTTTACAGAGAGGTCTGCACCCAGGGTGCACTACAGGTAACTAGTCTCACTTCGTATGGAAATTGTACAAGCTGAGGTACTTTATGGCAGAATAAGAGCCTATTTGCGCTCCACATAGCTTGTGAAACATAATGTGCAAGTTTTGTAACTGTAACAGCGTGTAAATGATACTGGAATTCCCGTATTTCTCAGAGACAGGCCTGAACACCAAGCAGGCTGGTTTCAGTGTCCTGGATGTGCTCTATTCTGCACCAGTGGCTTGACAACCGTACTGGCTCTGCAGCGGACAGGCAGGTGCTTGCTAACTGCAAGGCTTATATATCATTCAGGACTGTGTTTTGTCCACTAGCACCCAGCTCCTTCACCCACTACACATAACATTGCACTTCCACAAATGTACAGTCCACCCCCTATACACCTCTCTGTGGCTTACTCATCCAGCAAAGATGGAATACTTTCTAAGACAAGAAGCAAATACACTGCAAAATACTCCTCTCAAACTGAGTAGTTTTCCAAGATACAAGTTCATTTTCAATGTAACAAGTTTTTATTTAATTATCTTCAGGAACGGAGAGTAACAGTAACACAGCCATTTTCTGTTTGTTTTTTTTTCTTTTTGCGTGGGTTTTTGTTTTGTTTTTGTTTTTGTTTATTTTTTGGTGTGTTTTGGGGTTTGTTTTCCTCAGAATCTGAGTAAGAAATAATGTAAAGGACATTTACTGCACTTAATGCTACTTCAACAGTTTAAAAGATGCAGATTTCAAGAGCTACAATATGTGTAGCAGCTCCCCTTTATCACCACAGTTCCAGTGACAGTGCAGCCCTTAGCAATAGAGGAATCTTTTTCTTAAAGTGATTATCAGTCAATGAAAAGTTAATGCAAATGGCTTTCATCAGAACCAGCCTCCCACCAGTGTTTTGTTTTAAACAAAGAAAAAAACCCAAACCAACAAAAACACAACACACAAACAAACCACCAAACCAACCTACCAGCTTTATGAGCTATCATACACTAAAAAGATAAACTTCTCATGCACTTTCCCATGCAGAACTAAGTCTCCCTTTGTCAACAGCATGCTCTCAAACACAGATGCCTTCACCCCCTCCTGCAACTGTCGCACCGTGCATAAACGACCAATTGAACAATGGGAATTTATTAGTGGTGAGATGCTGCCCTCTTAGTACCAGAATTTCTCATTTTAGAACAGGGAGCACACAACTCAGTGCAATCTGTCATACTGTCTCCCTTCCTACAACTGCTAGTGTACATCTCCTGAACTTCCATGGTTTTGCCCAAAGATGCCTTCCTAGGGGAGCAGCAAACAAACACATCTCCCCACTCTGTGGGGAAATTCACAGAAGCCATGGAAGATGCTGTATGGGATGGAACACGGAGAAAAGGCAGAGTACATGCAGGCTGCAGTAGGGTAGATGCTAGGAAGAAGCATCAGATGTGGTAAGTGGACACTTATCATAGGATAAGCATGAAAGATGGACTTAAAAGTGGAAAAAAATGACACTTGGTTTCAGTTTACTTCCCTGAAAGTAATTCGTATGTCTTTCCTCTGTTTCCCTTATCCCTATACACATGTGTATGCAGACTACCACAAATTACATGGTGGTGGAGGGAGTGGGCACAAGCCTGTATCCACTTGCTTAGGATTCAGACAGATTTTAGTTCCTTCTTAATTTGCTCATTGATAAAATCATCCAGTGGGGAAAAATTCTGCTCAAAGTTGCTGCTGTGAAAGTATGAGAATTAGCATAAATTATGTTTCCTGGGTGAGCTGGAATACAAGCATTTAAAATAGACACTAGGTTTCAAGGGAGGAGAGACTTCCAGGAGAGCAGTCATGCCAGGTTGTCAGTGGCAGAGATAATGAAGGTATCCAAAAACATGGTACTGGTGAATTAAAAAAAAAGTCCTTTCGAGAGTGTTTTACAAAAACAGAAGTAGTTAGTATTAACATTTACAGCAACAACCAACATCTGTAAGGATGAATCACCGCTTCCTTCTCAAACATGCTGCAGTTATTTGTTTGCACTATGTCTGAGAAGCATCTCTCTTTATTAACATGTTATTAAAATTCTTTGGTTTCCTAAGAATTGCTGCTGCCTTCCCTCAAAAAGTCAGCACGCGGATTCATGGATAATGTCCTTTTATACTTAATTCTGCTGGCTAAATGTATACATATACCTTATTCCTGACACCTAGTGCATCAATGTGTAACAGTTTCCTTAATGAGTTATGACTATTATATACAATTTACAACCTACTGCTACACTTCACTTTGGAGGCCAATGAAATCACTGTTCAGTGCTTGTCACATTGCTGAAAAGCCAGGAAGAAAAATCTAACAGGTTGCCCATTCACAATCAGGGAATTTTATGTGACACCTCAGTTGAAGTGACAATACAGAAACATTTTCTTGGCTCTGAAGTCTGATAACCTGGGCAGTTATAGGGTACAATTACACACCACTTTTGTGGAAGCAGCTGTCAAAATCAGCATCAAAGAACCAGCAAATTACCAGTACTATGGTTTAAATTAAAAGCTCCAGTCATAAAATGCAGACCTTCAGATACAAAGCAGGCAGTGCTCTTTAGAGTCAGTGACCTTATCATTTAATGGTAGGACATTATTCTTGCCTTACTGACAGAACCAAACAAAACTCCAAAGTGTATGTATTTTGCACCAGGAGGTGCTGGCTTGTTATCATGCCAGTAGGAATGTCACTCAGACTGTATAAAGTCTCATTTAAAAATGCTGCTTATTAGAGCTAAAGCTGTAAACAAAAAGGATAGTGTAGCTAATTTTATATCCTTTCAGATGCTGGTGAGACCTCACCTGGAGTACTGCATCCAGTTCTGGAGCCCCAGCACAAGAAGCATGTAGACACATTGGAGCATGTCCAGAGGAGGACCAGCAAAACAATCAGGGGAATGGAGCATCTCTCGTATGAAGACAGGCTGAGGGAGTTGGGGCTGTTCAGCCTGGAGAAGAGAAGGCTCCAGGGGGACCTTATAGTGACCTTCCAGTACTTGAAGGGGGCCTACAGGAAGGCTGAGGAAGATCTATTCAAGAGGGTTTGTAAAGTTAGGACAAGAAGCACTGGTTTTGAGTTGGTAAAGGATAGCTTTAGATGGGATATCAGAAAAAAGTTCTTTAATATGAGGGTGATAGACCATGGGAATGGGCTGCCCAGAGAAGTGGTGGAGGCCCCACCCCTGGAGTCATTCAAGGTCAGGCTTGATGGGGCTGTGAGCAACCTGACCTAGGTACAGATGTCCCTGCTTGTGTAGGGAGGTTGGACCAGATGTCCTCTAGAGGTCTCTTCCAGCCTAAAACATTCTATGATTCTATGCTGGGAGCCCCAAGTTGTGCGGCACAAAATATGTGTTATGATTAGGGTGCAACAAGTTGTACAGATCCCATCAATACATGAGTTATCTCATTTTGGTCATTTGAGCTATTAAAATATTTTCTTAGAAGAGAACATCTCCATTCGTCAATTCTACTGTCAAAACAGAGAGGGACGTTCACATGAGAACTTATTGCTGCACTTCCAGGCAAAGGCAAGGACGCGCGGCTGGTGTCTCCACCAGTTCCAAGCAGGGACCGTCTGCAGGCTCCTCTCTTCTAATCAGTCTGCTAAATTTATGGTGTGGCTGAGGGATATCCCTGAAGGCCACACTGTATAAACAGCAGAGCACAGGCCAGCACCTGCTCAGGTTAACTGACATGCAGATCACTGACTCTCAGACACTGACAGTCCCCAGAGCATCAGCACCACCTCTCCAGCCTGCAAGGTACTACAGGGTGAAGGAACTGGGGTGGGAACTGCTTGTCCTCCCACTGTGAAACCAAACCATTAACACATTGGAGGCAAGGACAAGAAAAATGTCCCCCACGAAGACAGCACATCTGTGAGATTTATTTTTGTACTGCCAAAAGAAAAAAAGTCAGTCTTGGGTTTATCCACTGAAATGGAGAACAGTTTGTAATATAGAAATTAGAATGTAAAGCTCTAACAAGAACAGTAATAAACAGGAGGCTGGAGGGTGGCAGATGGGGAAACAAGGAAGGCAAGCTCAGCCCATCTGCTGCAGCATTTAACAGAGACTTCACAACTTCTCCAATCTTTGATTAAGGCAAATAAAGTAAAATAATTAATCCTCCTGTGTTGGCAATATTTGTATTTCATGTTATGAATAGCCAATCAGCGGCTAAATGCTCACATTTAGTTTTCTTCTGAAGCAGCTGTAGCATATGTTTTAATTTCCATAGTTTCAAAGTACTCATGACAAACTACAAAGCACAGAAAATCCTATGAAGCCTCACCTGAAGAAATGCTCCTTTGCTGGTTGTCTTCCAAATACCATCATGATTTTCATAATCAATCATTATAAAAATATTTTTTTAACCTTAGCAGAGGCAGTTACAGCATTTATTCTAAGGACAGACATATTACAATTCAACTTTCTATTTATTCAAAGGTCTTCAAGAACAAATCATGCTGATGACCTTCGAAGAAAAACAGTAGGTTCAAAAATCACATTAAATGTAAAGAATTTTTTAGCAAGGCCTCATTTGTAAAAAAAAAACAACCAAAAAAACAAACCAGAAAACCCAACACAGTTAAAGTTATTAAGACAATGAAATAATACTTATGTCACACTAAAGGCATCATGAAATAACATATGCAAACATGGTGACATTTCATATGGTAGAAACTGGGATGCAACCTTAGTATTCAGCTTCATTCAGGAGCACTAGTGTAATTTATTATCTGACAATAATGCTGTTTTAAAAATATAGTAAATGGTATTGTTTCACATCTACAGAAACACATAGATAATCACTCCAGACCTAAGTGGCAAAAGAGAAGTGCAGACACCTTCCAAGTATTCGTGCATTCAGTATTGGCAAAACAACCCTTAGATCAGTATGAGCAAACTCTCAGCCTTGTCTGAAGTATTTTTGCTTTGTATTTTATTGTTGCAAATCTTACAGACATTAGCGCTCCGTTAAATAAAGGAATGTAGCACAGTAAATACATCACAACAAAATAGCTGGCCAGAAACTCTCCCACCCTGCCCCACC
>JANHFX010009838.1:26410-37606 GCA_027560015.1 Chloroceryle amazona | reverse complement strand
GGGGGGGGTGGGGGGGGTTGGCGGCGGTGGTGGGGGGGGGGGGGGGGGGGGGGGGGGGGGGGAAGATAATTTGAAACTATCCTCACCTTGCTCACTTACTGCTCATCACTCACTAGCACAATGTAGATTTTTATAACAATATTTCTTTGCATTTATTACTTTTACTAATAAGGGAAAAGCAATCTCAAGAAACAGACTCTGGATAAGGTTATTTTCTTCTCTCTTGAGTTTACTAGATGATATGCCTCTAAAGGATATATAAGGATATAGAATAGAGACATGGGATTGGACTGACTCTCCTAGCTTGCTGTTGATTTAGGTCTTTTCCTCCACTTAGCTTTTCTTTTATTTATTTATTTATTTATTTATAAATGTGGACTTCTTATTAAATCAATTCCTGACTTTTCAGTAAAAATCAGAAATAGACTTCTACATTGAACTCTGTTCTGCAGTGCTGCTTTTCTCAGCTCTATATATTGAAGGGGCAAATTGCAGGTCTCTGCACTGGTGACTTCCAGACTGTATTTCCCACTCGCCTCATAGGACCTCTGTTTCTTATTTCTCTGTTGGTTAATGGTAAACTATTTTGCTATCGTAAATCATTCATGCTCATCCTTCTGTAACTTTATGAATCTTCAGCTGCTTCATATATCTTCATTTAAGTGAGCTAAAAATAGCTGTTCTGGGATCAGGAAGTAGGATAGATGTTATAAAGGTGCTTCAATAATAATAATAATCATGATAATAATAGAACAACTGTCAAAATAACAACAAACAATGGTAATATTGGTAATATTCTTTTCAGTATGTAAACTACAATAAATATAAACTAAATGATATTATATAAATTCTACATTATATGATGTGTTACATGCTTTTCCTGACCTAAAACTTTAATTCAAGCAATTTTTAATATACACATATGTTTAAATTGTATTTACAAGTCTGCATGTTTGTCTATGCATGTGTGTATATATACAAATATGCACACCTTAACTCAGCTAGATTTACTCTGCAGATACAAAATCGTACATTTAAATAGCATTAAAATTACTTGATACACATTTTAAAGTCCAGCCTTATTTTCTGGATCTCTGATGAATATCTGATCCTTTAATAAGATCAGAAATATGCCCAACAACATATGCATGTTCTGTCTCCTTGTGTTGCATTCTGCTCCATGGTAGAGTTTATCACTGAATGTACTAGTGCAGTATGTGCCTCAACTGGTTTGAAACAGGAACTGTTTGCAAAGTCCAGTATTAAAAGCAATGCTGAGGTTAACACAGGAAATCCAAAGCAAAGAGCATTTTCTTCAGTTTAATGGTTTGCCTAAAGTTAGGGTAAAGACATGACCACAGAGAAGAAGATGTCAGAAGAGTTTCTATGTCGCCTAGTGCAGCCAAATTAATATTGCTCTAAGTAGCACAATGTAAGGGTACTTTCATAGACATGTAAATAGAAAGACTAAGAGGTTGCAGTGTCTTTAATCTGAATAAATTGCTGACTATGTGAAGGACTCACCAAAGGGATAAACTCAGAACAAGACAGGGGAGCCATTCTAGAGTGAAATCACCAACAGCAAATTGAGGGCCTGGTCCTTTCTGAAAAAGCTGTGCGTCTTTTCCTTGATTTCTGCAAGTTTGGATCAAGTTACCAGCAGGGAAACATAGTTTAGCTAGTTGAATGTGCAGAAGAAATTCAGAGGGAAGGAATGCACTGAGCCTTACTGTCACATGGCTATAGGCTCTGGAGGTGACCCCCCTTTGGCTCTCAAAAGAAGACAGATAGGAATGATCACAGGAGGCCAAGACCACAATTTTTGAATGACCCTAGAAAGTGACTCTTCCACAAGCCTCATGTGTCATACACATGCAGAAGTTAAAACAATGCAAATACACACCAAAGCAGGCTTTTGTGTAAATTCAATATTATTACAGTATACAAAAAAAAAAAAAAAAAAGGTAATATGTAGCAAAGTACCATTTTCAATGCATACTAATTAAAGTGGGAAATTACCAAACATGAATTCACTTAACACTTCATTTACCATGTTACATTATAGATCTGGTAACCTTTATATTCAATAATAAAATCCGTGACTAATTCTTAAAATATACTCTAAAAGCAAAGCAGTCCTTTGCTGGAAACTAGCATATGCTGGAGAAACAAGTTAATAGAAACAGTTTCCAAATCATTTTGAAACAGAGTAAATCCTGTGGGCCTGATCCCCAGCTGGTGTAAATTGGCATATTTCTTGAGACTTCAAATGAATTAATACCACTAGGGATTTGGCTTTATGGTTTTTTTCCCCCTTAATTTTACTTTTGTTGTTGTTGTTGTTTGGATTGCTGTTTGTGCTTTCTGTTTTGTTAGATGTATGTTTATTTGTGGGGGTTTGCTCATTTCTTTAGTTGTGGGTTTTGTTGTTTGTGGTTTTTTTGTTGTTGTTGGTTTGGGGTTTGTTGGTTGGTTGGTTGGTTTTTTTCAGTCTTTGTTTTGTTGTGTTGTGGTGGTATTTTTTTTCAGTTTGTCTGTTTTGTTTGTTTTTGTGTTTTGCTTTTTTTCAGGCAGAACACAGCTTCAAACCAAACATATTTAAATCTCTCAGAAAATTCATTGTATGGCAGAATGTCAAAGCATTAAAATAGAAATATTTGGATGTTTTCTTATATGCTACTTGCATGGAAGAGCAAGGCCCTATACCAGATTCTTCCCAAGTCCATGAAAGACCATGGTAACTTATTGTCAGAGGAATGAACAGATGAAGAGGGATTTTATAAGTCTTTGTCTCTGGAGTAAATTTCTCCCTTCCCTGTCATGCAAAGATTAAACTTCATCTAAGCATTAAATGGTTGCCTCTAACTGCAATTGAAGAGCAAGGGGAAATATTTTAATTTTACTCAACCTGTTGTCTTACTTCTCTCACCTCTTCTGTGCTTGGAAGCCTCTTCCTTTCCCTTTGGGATACCCATCAAAAACTGTCCCACTTCACCAGCAGTATATTTCCTGAATTGCAAATAAATTCCAAGTGTGTTTGGCATAGAGTGGAAGGCACAAAGAAAATGACAAAATAAGACAAATTATAAACAAATGTGACAAGCTGAATAGAAAATGAGAAAAACAGGTGCAAAGCTAGCATGGTCTTGCATGAATATTACAGCAGAGCTGAGAAAATGTCTGATATCCTTCTCCCCATCTCCACCCCCCTTTTTTTTATTTATTTTTTCCTGATAGATCTGAAAACTGTCTCACTCACTTGTCAGCTACAGTTGTGTCCAGCATTTGTCTGTTGTATAGATTTTGTTTGTCCAGGAGAAAACCAGTTTTTTAGACCCCACACATCTACATGCCACAGCAAAGAGTTACTGGAAAAAAACCCAGAGTCTCCAAAGACCAAATAAGTACATTACCAACCTTCTAAAACACTCCTGAATAGTCCTAGGAGAAGGAAACTTAAAAGTGTTGCTGAATTTTCTCCTTCCCTATTTGGGCAAGATGCTCCTTGAGTGTTCCAGATTCTAACTCATCTTCTCTGGAGTTAGCCATAGGAATATGTTAATGTTTTCCATTTTAGGGGCAATTTTTTTCACCAGCATGTCTACATTTTAATTGTATAGCTACTGATGGTAGAAACATTTACATATGTATTTAATTCTTCTACCTTCAACACTTCATACAATTTTTGATGAACTTCCACTTGAATGTCTTAGTCTTGTTTTATCATTGCTTATATCAGTAATGCAAGTACCTGCTTTTAATTTATAACAGTAATAATTCCAGTAGTTTAGTACAGTTAAAAAGGGAGGATGGAAAAGCAAAAGCTGAAGTAATTTTTTGGCTGATTGATTCATTATCTGGGAGTTTTCTTCAGTCATTATGTATTTACACACAGATGGAAAAAGGTAAAGAATGAGACCAGGACCAAAGCAGTTTTACAGAAACTAAATAAAAAACATTTGGTAGAAAATTTGCTACTCAAACTTTCTCCTTGCAGATTCTCCAAGAACTTTGGAAACTTGTGGCCTTTTAACATTACCTATAAGTACATTATTAGAGTCCCAGTAAAGAAAGGTTTCCATTCCCATTCTGTAAAGACTTCATTTGGCAGTAATATTTTGCATGGAGACAAACATAATTGACTAAATATATCCACATTTCAAAGGCCATTTTGAGTATGTTTCCATACAATAATAATACACAGTCTTGCACAAGGACCAAGACTTGTAATGTCAGCTTTGCTATTATTAAATAATATTAATTTTTCTAACAACATTCACACATTCATGATCTGTTGCCAGTATTTTTTGTACTCTGTGCTCCTCATTGCATCAGCTTTTGTAGGCAGAGTACTCATGGGAGTTAACATACCTCAAAAAAACCCACTAAAAATCATATGTGAATTTCTATATAAATTAATTTCTCTGATACACACTTTTCTATAAACATTCAAGACACTGAGGTTTCCTGACAGTACTTATTCCTATAGGCAATACTAGTTTTAAAGATGCAAACATTTTTAAAGATGTGTTTTCTCTTTTTCCCATTCAAGAAGCCTTTATTAAGATTACGAAGTTTCTCTGACCAGTTGCAAATTTGGCTGTTTAAACAACAGAAAAAAAATCACAGTATCTCCACAGACCTAATAATAAAAAAGGCAGAAGAGACTGACAAATCATTTCAGATAGCAAATAAATCTGAGAAGTCTGTGATCTGCTGGGAAGGAAGCTAATTTGTCAGATAAATGATTTGTTGTGAATTGTTCTGTTATCTCTGTTCAAGGGGAATGAGCCTTGATTCTGGAAGGTGCCAAGCCAGTCCTGCCAGTTTCTAAACAGTCTCAAGTCCCATTGTGGGAGAATATCCATTTTTTTTTCACATACAGAGTGATTTTGATGAGATGTAGCACAACATCCAGGCCAGAGGAAAAGAAATCTGCATTCTGTTCCCACCTCCACCATGGGTCTACTGCATGACCTTGGGCAAATCACTTATCCTCTCTGGACAGCAGTTCCTCCATCTGAAAATTGGGCATGATACTATATTTTTAAAGCTTTTTAGGACAAGGGATGAAAAATTGTTAGATGTTATTATTATTATTATATTTCATTGCTGACATCTATTACTGAGGATGTATTTCACAATGACAGCTATCACAGTATGTATATTTCTATAATGACAACTATCACAGCATGTATATTTATGGGATGACAACTACCATATTAGAATGTGTATATTTTTGGAATTAAAGATATAACAGCATACATTGTTGTAAAACTATAGAACTAATTGTCATATACTTTTCACAAATACACATTATGTCATCAAATTGTACTTCTTGTTTCTTTTTGGATGTATATAACATATGTATACATAAAGTATAAGATATATTCCATGTTGTTTGACA
Organism: Chloroceryle amazona; assembly: GCA_027560015.1. Classification (NCBI taxonomy): domain Eukaryota; kingdom Metazoa; phylum Chordata; class Aves; order Coraciiformes; family Cerylidae; genus Chloroceryle; species Chloroceryle amazona. Next base: position 32,199 of record JANHFX010009838.1, on the reverse strand, counting down.
TCCATCAAATGGCCCTATCTTAAAAAAGCACTCTTGTATAAAGCAATCTCTAGCAACAATGTGTAGAAATGCATGTAATATGAAAGACTTTTAATGGCTAACAATTTAGCATTGCAGTATCAATGAAATCTTTCACAGCATATATTAGACAGTTAAACATTGCAATCTGGTCTTCACACTGATATCCAATAAGTAGAGGAAATTACAAGATCAGTCAAAAGCTAAGAAGGTTTTTTTCTTCCTTGCTTTCTTGCCAAAATTTATATATATTTTTTAAAAGAGTATTTATTATCTAGTCAGAGGAAGAAATCACATCCTTGTAAAATAAAAAAGGAATTGTTCTCTCCTAGCAGTGCAGCTCATGTTAGGATTATATCCATTTGACTGCTTGATAGTAGAATTGCTTGACTATTTTTGATGTTAAAAATTACTCATAAACTTTATGTACTCTGTTGCTTGTTTGTGTTTTGTGTTGGGGTTTTTTTTAATAAATAGAAAATTGAATGTTTACCTATCTAAAATTGGTAAAATTTTAACATACATATTTCAGCACTGGTTAGTAATTCTATTTACTTCTTAACAGTTTCATGTTTAAGAAAGACTAAACGGTCCCACAGAAGAATGTCTTAGTATCATGGAACAGCTCAGAACTGGAACTCATTTCATACCCTTGTTTGCAGCTTGAACAAACATCTACAATATTCAAAATCTATATGGGAAATATTTCAAATTTAACTAGAAATATTCAGTAAAGTGGGGCTAAAGTTCCTGGATTCCTAGGTTTCCAAAATGAGATAATGAGGCAGACAAAACCAAAAATACAGTTAAACACAGAGCTTATTCTTTTTTACTTTGAAAATCTTTACTTGCCTAAAACATGAAGAGTTATGTATTTTTTTAAGCCTAATTTCTTTCACTCATGTTTAAAATATTGATCCTTTGGCCTTTCAGTTCTTCAGTACAAACTAGTTTAATGTCAAGGACTTTCAAAAGAGAACTTCTTCCAGCCACTCAAGCTACTAAGGCAAGTTTCTTCAGCTGTAATAGTTCCTAACTCTCCTTGCAAACTGTGCTGTTAATTCCTAGCCACTCAGTTGTTATTTTTCTCAATGACCTCCACTCCCTGAGATACCAATACTCCAACACAATTTGAAATCATGACCAAGCAAGTGCTGTGGCAGGAGGGAGGGTTGACAGTCTGTCTCCTGAAAAAAACATAGTATACAGCTATGGTTACCTCTTTGTGAACCTATAAAGCAGCTTTTTACCTCTATTAAGCAGCTTGGCTCATATATTTGACAATAGTGTGGGACTTTGCTGGCTGTGCACACTTCTGTCTGCTGATATGCTGCTGGTTATATGGCAGCAATACCAGTTGGAGTTGTGTATATATGGATGCTCTACCAGCATTTCTAAATACATGCTCCCAACACTGCCTCTTAAATGGTGAAACCAATGTAATTAACCAAATTACTGCCTTTTGCTCACAGATGTGAAGAAAAAAACAACCTGGCTGAATTGTGAAGAAAAGTATTACCCTCCATTGTACCCATAAGAAGAAAAAAATGCTTCATCCAAAGCGCAGACTTGTACTTATTAGTATTAGTTCCAGAACCACTGCTAAGTCAAGTATTTTGAGATGCTAGTCCATGAATAATAATGCCAGAGAAGTACAATAATTAATAGAACATGAGGATATTCCCTAAAGAGCATGAGCAGCATTGCAAGAGGTATGCATGCCTCTCCTTTGAAATTTGTCTGCTACGGCCTCTTGAACTTTGATTTTGAAAGGTGGGGAAGAGGTAAAATGAATTACACTTCATTAGTAATGTCGAGGAAGATGGAGCCCTCTCTTCTCTGGAGAAACAGCCTTTAATTGTTAAATTCCCAGAATTCCCCAGTGCACATCAAGCTGGATTCACTCTCGTACTCTGGCTGAGCACAGGTGATGGTTTTCATTAGCCATTCTTTCTCTTGACCCTGATGTCATCATTGTTATTTTTATTTATTAATTTAAAGTGCCTCATTCTCCCCTGAATTGCAAGTGTTTCACGCAAAACTCACCCTCTAAGTAAATATTAGCATAATGGAAGCAAAACAAACTTTTGAAGAATGTTTTGTATCAATTTATCACTGGCGGTCTGACATCCCTGGAGACTCAGGTCTGCTTAGTCTGCTAGCAATTACAAGAGAAACAAGCTCCCTTCTCACACACCTCTTACCATTCTGACTTTAACCTTGACCTAGAAAGGGCATTTTCTAGGGGTGAGAGGATGTCTTAACCTATTCATTACTTTTCTTGCCTTTTTAGACAGATGGAGGAAAATCATTCAGTTAGTGATGATCTTAGCAAGCAGCAGTATATTAGCCAAAATGAAGAGTAATTCAGGGTAGCAGGAGAAAGCAGCCCAGACACCAAAGTAATGAATTTCATGCTTTTATTCACCCATTGGGAAAAGTAGTTTGGAGACGCTCAATCGCTTACCAGATTTAAGAGGAGTTTGTTTTATTTTTTTTCCTATGCTTTTCTATAACCTTACGGAGGCAAAGGTGAAATGGAATTTCCTCAGGACTTAGGGGTTTTGGGGTCTTTTTGTTTGGTTGGTTGTTGTTGGTTTTGTTTTGTTTTGTTTTGCATTTGTTTTTTCCCAAAAGAACACAACAGTTTTATATAGGGCTTCTGTTGAGATAGTTACCACATTGGTGAGTGAATTTGTAGTGGGTACGTTCTCTTACCCCTTTTGTTTTCTTTTTAATGAGCGTCTGTGAAGAAAACCTGAGAAAACCACCATGCAAAACTGAGACAAATCTGAAACAACTAAGGGCAGCTCTAATAAGAACCCATGAAAGATCTCGGGAGAAGGAAGAAGTGTAAGAAGTGTGATATTTCTTGCATTTCTTTCTTTGGCCTATGTTTTGTTTTATGTTTTGTGAGTTTTGCCCTAAAACATCCACTCTCTAATTCTCAATGTGAAAAGCCTTCTTCCTACAGTTTTTTCAATGAGATATCTTATGAATAACCTTGATGTCCTAAAGAAGCTGCCACACCTTCCAAAAGTTCATGCAGTAAGAGACAGGACTATGGCTGCCATCTATTCTCAAACTCTTTTATTCATAATCTACTCTGGAGTCTTTACAAGATACAATGATATGTGGAGCTCTTAAGGAATCCCTTTCAAATACCTCAATAGAGAATACACTCTGACTTAACTTTGGCTTTAAAAACTATGCCTGGTGTCATTTAAGAGAATAGTGTTCAGTGTCACTGCTATAGTGACTGAGACTCTGTGGTCAGGGCAAGTTCACTAACCTGCCTGAGATGCTGTACACATACATGGGTACTTAGTTCTTTCTCACCTTTGCTGTGCATCCAGTCCACTCTAAATTTTGCTTGGGTACATATACATAACACATCAAATATAGAAAAATTCTCATCCATGAATCTTGGAGTATCTTCCATAACATAGTTATTCCTACTGAAGTGTTTGTAGAGTCAATAGAATTTAAATACAGGGGGAAAAAAAAAATAAATATGTCTACTCATTTCTAGCTCTCCAATTTTCTGGTTCTCCATATCTTGTCAGGTCTAGGACAGTGCTCGAATTGCTAATGTAAATTGTTTTAATTGCTCTGAAATGACACAATTCAATTACCAGAAGATAGTTAAGAAATTATTGTTACTGGTTGGTTGGTTTGTTTGTTTGTTTTCAACACAGGTTGATTAAAAAAACCAAAACAACCAACTGAAAAAAAAAAACAAACTAAACTAACAGAACTCCCTCATATATTTCTCTTTTTCATAATTTTCCTACAGCTTAGTATCATACATAGAACTACTGAATAATAAGCTGTATGCTTAAAAGAAGCAGAATTCCTGTTTTACCCATGTAGGAAGTAAAAAACATTAACATTTGGATTTAAGTGTGACCAGCCTGCTCCAGCAGCTTGGAAACCAGAAATATTATGCTGCCTAGAGAATCAGAGACCATGGAAAATAATTGTAAAGATAAGTACTTAGTGCAAAGAAGGGTTATGTGGAAGCAAGAGTGAGGAAATCTACATTAGGAGACCAGCTGTGCATTAGGTGTATAATACAATACAGAATGACATAAATTACCATAGCAAACAAATGGACACTTAAGAAGCTGCACATAGGGGAATATGCATAAAAAGAAAGGCTGGATTGCAGGCACTGTTTGCTTTGTCACTTCTTGTTTGTGAAGGTTGGTTGTTTACTTTAAAAAAAAAACCAAAAAACAAACAAAACAAAATGAAAACAAACTAACAAACAATCAAAAAAACCCACACAAAAAAAAAAAAAACAACCAAAAACAAACAAACAAAAACTTAAACCAATCCTACATACACATACCTACTTTTTTTTTCTTATTCATATATAGATATATTACACACACACACACACACACACACACATTTCACGCTCTTTTTATATTCTGTATACTTTAACTCAGATTTCTGTATTATGAAGTGAAAGATTTTTTTTCTCTTTTTCTTTGTCGTGGAAAGTTAACGTCTGTTAGTGCAAACAGCCCTAGATCCTGACATTTCTGGGGGAAAAAATAATCCCAATACTTTAAGATAGAGTCATTCCACAACCTGGAAGGACTTTTAAATTATAGCAAATCCTGACACAAAATGGGGATGGTTATGACAAATCGTAACAGCTCAGATGAAGAGAAAGGTGTAGGAATTTGTAGAATGAAAGACTGTTAGGTATCTTGTGAGATTTACAAAATTATGTAAGAAAAAGTATAAAGAGGAATAAATATCTTTGATATCCATACAAATTTGAGGTTATGTCTAAATTTTTTTTAATCAGACTAAGGATAGCTTTCTATATTTCATTAATTAACAGCTAGCTTTTATCTAACTTTAAACATGTACACCAATGTCTGCACTTAGGTAATCTTCCTTTACAGAGAAGAGAATTATGTGCTTCACAGATTGTTTTAGACCACTGCTTTAAAATGAGAGGAATCGTACCTTGGCTGCTATTACTTCTCTCCATTTACTACAGAGAGAGCATGCAGTGACTAGCTCAAATGAAAATGTCTGTTCTGTGTATATCTATTCAAAGTACAAAGAATCACATCTGAAATTCTGAATATGCAATACTCTTAGGCCTTTGAATTCTTTATATTTAAAAATACTAACCACTGCTTTGCTTCCAGTTTAGCTGCATATGTTGTGCAAGACAGATTGGTATCCTCCTTATTCAGAGGTCTTGTGTCCTTCCTTTTCAAAGAAAAGAATGAATAAAAGTGTGAATGAGATCTCTTGGTAGTCAATGGGTAGGATATCCTGCTCTGAATACAGTATGTTAGGACTCTCTGTGCTAACCCAGATTAACTTCCCCTATGAATTGACAACATTATAAGCTCTGAAAAAACTACCGTCTGCTTGAAAGTTAGTTTGGAACTTTAGTGAATATTTGTTTAAGTGCAAAGACAGTATAAAATAGGTGTTGATAAAATTTGTCTATACAACTTTGCAAACTGTGCCGTTGTTATTCCCTTTCATTAAACCCAAATTATCTAGTGGAGAAGAAAATATGATCTTTTTGGCTGAGATTTATTTTTAAGAAGGAAAATTATTTGAAAACTATAAAAAAGACTAAGGATGTCATATACCTAACATAGCATTTAGCACACAACAGAAAACAAAACCTGCCAGTGTATCAAAAGTAATTTTCATAGCTCATGGTCTTGTTGCTATTCTTTATATTATTATTATGATTATTATTATTATTATCTTTTTATAAGCCTGTG
>JANHFX010009837.1:67360-102824 GCA_027560015.1 Chloroceryle amazona | reverse complement strand
ATGTAAGCTGGAGCACAAGAGGTTCCACCTTAACATGAAGAGGAACTTCTTTACTGTAAGGGTCACAGAGCAGTGGAGCAGGCTCCCCAGAGAGGTTGTGGAGTCTCCTGCTCTGGAGATTTTCAAGACCTGCCTGGCTGCGTTCCTGTGTGACCTGTGCTGGATTGTACGACCCTGCTCTGGCAAGGGGGGTTGGACTCAGAGATCTCCAAGGTCCCTTCCAACCCTTGACACCCTGTGATACCTGTAATACTGCTCTAGCCAAATTAATCATCGTTAGTCTATTGATCATAGCATCAAAAATGTAAGCATTGTATGTATTTGAGAGATGGGGCAGAGGAAAAGAAAGAAACTGAGGAATTAAACTGAACTGTGTTGAGAGAGGCTGAAAAAGGAGAGGAGTTACAGAAGACTGTATGAGAACAGAGGAGACAGGAATTCAAGGGAATGGTCAGTAGAAAAGTGAGAGGGGACAACTGATATAAAAATTTTCATACTGGATCTGTGCCACCACCCTTGATGCCTAACATCTTGTTTCTAATAGAAACCAGGATTAGGTGCTTCAGAGGATGGTGCATGAAAACCATTGATTGATAACCTGTGATGTAATCAGCCTATCAAGCAGGTTTCTTACTAAACTTTTGTCATATTTGAGTCTTGAAGCATTAAGGAGGGATGACAACTGAGGTGAAAATAAAAAGATAAGGTTGAGAGAATGGAATGAGTGAGGAAAAGAACAAACAGGGTCATAAAATGAGTGCAGAAGATCAGAACTGATTTCCCACCAGCACTGTGCTGAGTGAAGGATCCAAATAAACATCTTGATGTTGGGCTTCTCTGCAACATACAGGAGAGCACGTTATCTTTCATGAGAATGTTTTCTGTAGTTTTCTGTGATTCTTGACAAAGTTGCAGGATTTCTAAGTTACCTAGTTTGTTTCTCCATGTAATTTGCATTTTCCTTAAACAAATGCACTATGCTAGTTCACCTCTTAATCCTCACAAAAAAATTTTGAAAAATGGTTCCTGTTCCTTTCTTATGTCTTCTTTGTTTCTTATTGAAAGGAATCTGAAATACATTGCTAACAAGCAACTCCACTATGAGTGTTCACCAGTGAAGGTGCTGAAGAGTGGCAATTGCCCCAAGGCAGCTCTGGGAGGAGTTTTAGCTCAGGCAACTATTGCTTTCTTTAATGCTTTCTGTCCTAGTGGGTGAGACAGTTCGGTGCTATACTTCTCCAGTGAGCAAAGCAGATGCTGCCCTTTGTGGTCACTTAGCCAGTACTGCTCATGGTACCTGAAATAAGATAAACAGAACTCAGAGAGACTGCAGGAAGAGCATTATCTAAGTACTTTTACCGTAGCAATTTGAGATGATGTAAGACCCAGAAATCCCTTTCAGTAGCCCCTACTACTCTTCCAGATGAGTTCCTTTCATGGATGGCCCTAGATGTTAAGTAGAAATAACAACCAGACCAGGCCTTGTGCACCTCTGCATGTCATATATTTCTCAAGGATGAGGGGCACTGGAGGAGAGAGGCTGCAGCCTAACAGCATTCACCCTGTATGGAGAGAAGGGAACATATTTAAATGGTTTTGTAGAGATACATCATCTCCTTTCAGGATATTGAAACCGATCAGCAGACTCTCTGATCAGCATATTAGAGCTAACTGATGTGTCAGTAGTGTCAGCCTGTTGTCAGGGATAAGGTTTTATTGTTTATGGTTGTCACTTCAACTGGAGATGAGATATGAGACCTACTAAATTTGCAGCATTGTTATCTTACTGTGGTCATAAGCTCTACAAAAGACTTGGACAAAAAATATTGCTACATAGGGGAAAAAACTTCCTATGCAGTTCCTATATGGCCCAGATTGCTTCAGTTTCTACACCTTAATTTGATTACCTAGAGGAGAAACCTGACTTTCAAGGCAGTAACTGGAATACCAGTTACTGGTAGAAAATTCTATTCAAGAAAGCATGGAATTTCTTCATCTTCAGAGAAACAAAGCCCTTTGAAGACACAAGGTAAAAAGGAGATTAGCTGACAAAAATTCCCATGCTCCCATAGCAGACTGACCCTTTACATTTCTGATTTAAATGGCATGCCTCTTTTCATATCACATCAGTGTTTCAACTTCTGCCCTTCCTTGAGTCTAGCTTCTGGGATTTTGCAATTTATAGTCCAGTGCTCTGCTTTTCTGTTTTTAGTCTTATTCTGCTTTCTTTGCCCCAACCTGCAAAGCCAGATGAGCATCTTGCTGTGACAAATATTCTCAGGGTCAGCAGGGTAAAAAAAAAGTAAATAATAGAAAAATAAAAAAGCACACAAAGATGAGGACAGAGGTTTTCCTCAAGCATGCCTAAATCAGGTCTCTGTTTACAGCATAGCCACCACTGCTTGTGCTTTGGGGAGGGAAGTAGTACTGGAGGAATTTGAATATGCAGCACAAAACACACTTGTTTGCTGTGGCACCTGATAGACCCCTCTCATCACACAATCGTCTGAGTGTAACAGATGTTTTTTTTCTTTGAGATTCAGATTAAAAGTTCTTGGCAGACAAAATAAAGGAATGAATGCTTTCTAAAAATAGTTGATCTGTTTTTTTTTTTTTGTGTCAAACAAAGATATATGTGGGCCCAAATTAGTAACAAACAATATGCTTTCCATTTCCTGGTCTGACTGCTATGTGTATCTCATAAATGCATAACTTTATTCACAGGATGTGAAAAACAAAACTGCAAGAGTAGCATTTTTCAGAAAATGAAAGAAAGAGGGTAGTGTTTCTAGAAAATAAGTTTGTGCTTTGTACAGGGAAGAGGAAGAGCTGACGGACAGGAAGAAGGATGCTGTGTACCAGCTCTCTTACCTTAAGGTAAGATGAGAACATTTATGTCTGGTTCAAGGCAAAGATTGGTGATGTATTAACCTCTCATAAACCAGAGAAGAAAAGTGCTTTTGTGGAATAAGTGATAAAACAGGACACACACAAAAAAAAGACATGCTCAATCCCTGACAGGTTTCCTGAGTGATACTAAGCATGTGACTTTGGGAAAGACTCATCCCAGCTGCCTACAGTGACATAAAAGTCATCTTAAGACTACTTAAAAGAGAGATGGTCATGTCCAATAATCAATTAATTGCACTGATCTGAGACACCTCCTAAAGTCAGGATGATCTGCCCAGCAGACATCCTGGCAGCTGCAGGCTGGCATCCAGCTAATCACTGTGTTCAGCCTGCAGCAAGTGCACCAACACCAGCTCTCCATCCTGCCTGGTACAGGGCTGCTTGCTCAGGCTGGTTACTCCTCAGAGCAGACTTTGTCTCTTGCAGCATGCTCATATAGCTCTGAGTATAACACGACCCTGGGTGCCCTTGGAGACTGATAAGCAACTCTGCAGTAATCAGTGAATAGCAGCAGAATGTTGCTTTGGGCTTGGTAAACTTGGTAAAGTTTAATAGCAGGAAGTGTATCACTTCAGAGAACTCCAGAGTGTGATCAGCCATCCTAACAGAGCATCCTCTATCGTTTCTTGTCTCAGCTTCTGCTATTTAAAAATCCACTGGTAATAAAAACAGGAAAACTGGCCCCACTGAGTGAAGTATGCATTATTTGCTGTCTTTTTTTACCTTTCATGGTTGGAAGCCCAGTGTGATGTATCTGACAAGGTAAAGTTTTCTAGACTTCCGTTATGTTGGTTTCTCCATTGATCCTGACGGCATCCACGAAAGAACATCAGGATTACAGTGTGCCTGAGAACATCCAGAGGGCTTTCGTGGCTTGCTCAATCACACTGTAAAGTCCCACAGGAGTGGTTTCATTAAACAGAAAACTATCTGTGTATTTTACTGCCTCTCCTGGTCCACCTCCCCTCCCCCTTTCCGCCATAGCAGTGAACCCTGCAGGTATTTAAGCCAGGAAAAGGCTGGTTTGAGACAAGAGCTGTGTTCCCGGGAGCATGGCACCCCATCTGGCCAGTGCTGCCATGTATCAGCTATGCTCTGATACCTATAACTGCACACACACATTCCCAGCTTCTCACAAGAACACAGAAAAACCTGTTCACAGTGAGCAGAAAGATGGTGGCTTCAGCAAAGGCATGTTACCCCACAGCTGCAGTGGGAGAGAAGCATTGGCACAGCAGCGGGTGGTAAAGGCTCAGCTGACAAGTGGAGCGGAATGGACAGACAGCTCCTGCTTGTGAGAACAACTCTGAGAACATGAGGATGACATTCAGAGCACAGCTTCAGCCTCTGACTAGTCTTTCTACTTGGACAATGTTCACCTGTCCCATCTCCCCACCTGCAGAAAAGGATGAGATAATTTTCTTTCTTCCTTCCCTACCTGTTTTCTTTGACTGCCTCATAGGTGTCTCCTCCTCTCCTTGGTCTGCACAGCAGCAGGAGGGGAGGGACTGTTTACAAGGGCATGTAGCAATAGGATGAGGGGCAATAGTTTTAAACTAGAGAAGGGTAGATCTAGATTGAATGTTAGGAAGACGTTCTTTACTATGAGGGTGTTGGAACATTGGAACAGGTCGCTCAGGAGCGTAGTAGAGGCCCCATCCCTGGACACTTTCAAAGTCAGGCTTGATGGTACTCTGCGAAACCTGCTGTAGTTAAGGATGTTCCTGCTCACTGCAGGGGGGTTCGACTAGATGACCTTTGGAGGCCCCTTCCAACCCTTTGTATGATCCTATGATCCTATAATTCTATGACTGGTCCCCACTTCCTGGGGTCAGAATCACCAATGTCCTGTACTTTCCCATACAGACTGATGTGGAATGAGTGCAGCTCTCTTTGAGGTCTGACACAGAAATGAGCAAGGTGACTTTCCAGACTCAGTCTAATCCCTCATAGGATCTCCTCTTGGGAAGGATGTGACAGCAGACAGTCTGGCTCTAACTGTATTAGCGGTACTCCACACTTAGCAAATTCAAGGCACAGGAGCAGTGGTAGACTTTTAGATCAGGCTATTCCAGCAGCATACTGAGGGGAAATTTCCTGTGCTTGTCTATGCCTCCACATGCTTAATTCTTCCTAGCAGTGTCCAAATTTTGCAGGCAAAAGTGAGGCACAGAAATTGAGGCTTTCCCCTACCGCAGAGGAAGATTTCTGATTCCAGTAGTTGTTCTTGAGCTGGCCTTGAAATTTTCAGACCCTTCTCATGTAAGCTCATCTTCACCCCATTTTTTTCCTTCCTCCATTCTTGGAGAAATTAAATTTTACAGAAATAAAAGCAGCACATTGAGAATGGATGCACGTTTCATTTACTCTAATTATTCACAAAGTTTCCATTTCAACAAACCTCATTGATATTCTGCTGTGAACTTGACTTGGGGAAAAAAAAAAAAAAGAGCATAAAAGGAGATTTTACCAGTCAATTGACTTTAACTAAAAAAAAGCTTTTGTGGATTTAAGAATAATTCATTAGTCACTTTAATTTACTTCCCCTCTCTCTATGCTTGCTGTGATGACAAAAGACCTCCCTGGATCACTTTAAGATTCTGGGATAGTTTTAGTACCCTAATGCTCTGATACAGGAGCTAGTGATATTTTATGGATTAATTCCAAATATCAGGATATAATGTGTTAATATTGCACAGGGTCTTGTGTTGTATGTGAACAGGCCAACTCTTAGGCTTCTGGGAGAAATACTTATTTATCTCACAGATGTGGTTAAATCTCTCAATATTTCATGACCCTTGTCACTAATGCACTTAGACTCTACATGATCTTTACAAACAACGTTCATAAAACTTACATATACAGGGATTTAATAGATCTGAGAGCAAGCTCAAGAATCATAACATGAAACACTGAATAATTTATTAGAAAATATAGAAAACCACAATGAGAAAAAGAGATGAGTATTTTTTACTTGCAAACCCTATGAACATTGTTGTCTCAGAGGTTGAAACTGTTAAATTCGGTGGAGATTTTCATTATCAATATAAATAATGCATAAATTAAAAATAATAGGGGTATATTTTCGTAAGTGTTAGTATACTTCCTTCTCAAGCAAAAAAGTCTGAGCCTACTGCAGTAATTGGCTGTTCCATGACAAGTATAGTGTTGTCATGAAAAAAGCCACAGTGGATCACCTTCTGCATACCAATATATGAAAAAAAACCATCTTGTTATGCTTTTTGATTGTTTAATAGTCAAAACATCAGGAACACAAAATAAAAATTACACCAGAAAACACTAATCACTGTAAAATATAGTCAGAGAGAATAATGCAGTGACTTGAATTTGGTCTCTGCACATGTAATCATCATCCTCTGAAAGTTTTAATCTGCAGTCCCGATTAAGAAACTGGACAGACCTTCCCTCAAAATATATGAGCAAGACATGTCACTGAGTTGTGCAGGTACAAATCTGGAGATGCATTTGGGAAACTTGTCCATAAAGCTGTAGGTGTATTTTTTTGCTCTTTTGAGCTGCAATATGTTGTAAACCTCCTTCTTCTGTTCAGCACAGGCTTGAGTCAGCCTCCCCCAAGTACCCTGACCCAGCAATGAGTTCATACCATCTTCAGCTCTCCTGCAGCAAACTGAACTCCGTGGTGTGTTCCTCCATGCTACATCTGAATATTTTCATCTGCCACCTCCACCAAGTTTAGGACATTTCTCTGGCAGGTGGCATCCTTTGTGTATTGTGCCTGTGTTCTCATGATGTTCGTGTTTATACCAGCTGCCTTAACTAAGACTAATTGTTTCTTCCTTTTTTTTTTTCTTCATTATCTTATCCTTTAACACCCCAGTATCCCAATATTAGGTATGATGTGCTGATACATGAACCAAATCTTCCCCTGACAGGCAGCTTCAGACCTGGGCTGGTTTGTTTCTATTCCTTTCATAAAGGAATAGCCACTGCCCCAAATCCCCGCAACACTGAGTCTTGTCCCACCAGGCCCCTGAAGTACGTATGAAGACAGATTTTGCTGTGGATTTCATGGGTCTGTGTTGCAACACTCAAAGCACAAGCCTTGCAAACTCAGTGATGATACATTTATATGCGTTCCAAGGAGACATCACTATCTAGTCTTGCCATGACTAGAATCCAGAGCTGTTTCTCAGCCATCCCACTCAACAAAGTGGAGCAAATAAACTTAAATTAATTTTCTAAGTTGAATCCACTGCAAAGGTTTAGGGGCAAGTTTGATACTGCATCATATTGTTATCATTTTTGGTTTTCTTGTTCCATGTTTTTGGTGCTGGAACATAATTGTACACTGCTACAAATTGCCACAGTTATTAGTGTAGCCACAAAAGTATTCCACACTGTAATATATGCATGAAATCCACTTGGAGCCCACTAAAATTTGGATGAGAACAGAAATGGAGCAGCTGCATCTGGAATATTAGACCTGGAAAGAGCCTTTAATCCAAAAAATGTAATATTCCTAACAGTTCCATGTGCCCTACTGATATTTGTAAGAAATGATTCATGAAAGAAAAAAAGAAGAAAAAGGGTTTTTTAAGCATGCACTGTATATAAACAAATGAAGTCACACCATTTCAGACATGAAAATGGGTTTTAGCAAGGTTAAGGTGAAAATTGGATGCCACTAGACTGATATCCAAAGCTCTTTGGAATCAAGAGGACCTTTTCCACAATATTCTGCAGGCTTCAGATCAAGTCTTCTGAGAAAATGGGAGAGACAGCAGGGCAGAAGTCCCTCAGTGGGTTCACGAAGGAGAAAAAAAGGCAAGAATCAGGTGTGGCAGAAGGTGAAAAGGCTGCAAAAGATGTACTGCAAGATGAGTTGATGCAGAACATGAAGTGAAATAGGGAAAGACATTATGGTCAAAGGTAAAAAAAAGTATATGTCACAGTATCACAGAATCACAGAATTGTCACAGTTGGAAAAGACCTCTAAGATTACTGTGTCCATCAACAACAACACAACAACAAAAAAACCCAACCAAACAAAACAAAAAAAACCCCCAAACCTACAAATGAAAAAATAATTAAAAAACCCCAACCCAACAAACAAACAAACACCAAAAAGAAGTGCAAACAAGCAAACCTCCCCCCCCCCCAAACCCCCAAACCAAAATACCTCTCCATCCCACTAGGGCATGTCTTGAAGTGCCTCATCTACATGTTTTTTGAATGCCTCTAGTGATGGTGACTCCACCACCTCCCTGGGCATTCTGTTCCAGCGCCTGACTACTCTTTCAGTAAACAAATTCTAATCTAAACTTCGCTGGTACAACTTTAGGCCACCTCCTTTAGTCCTATTGTTATTTACTTGAAAGAGGCCACACCCACCAGAGCAGTAAGGTCTCCCCTCTGCCTCCTCTTCTCCAAACTAAACAATCCCAGTTCCCTCAGCCTCTCCTCACAGGACTTGTTCTCCAGACCCCTCACCAGCTTGGCTGCCCTTCTCTGAACTCCCTCCAATGTCTTTCTTGTGGTAAGGGGCCCAGAACTCAACGCAGTACTCAAGGTGTGGCCTCACCAGTGCATGTCTTTCAAGAATCTCTGCACTGTTTCTTTGCATCTAACGAATGCAGAACTATCCCCATATTTGAGGTGTTGCATATAACAGCACAGCATTTGAAGGAAAAAGAAAAGTGTTACATGGTAGACCTGGGCAAAATTTGTCAGTTAACATTTTTTAAGGATCATAAATGTACATTTGTTCTTCTTGAAAGATTTAATGAATCCATTTACTTTTTATTGAGTTGGTCTTTTCATGGAAAGAAAACAAGAGGAAAAGAAATAGATGTTTTTGTTTTGACATTTTCCAAGTGAATTATTCAAGTTTTCAATCAAAATTTCCATTTTTTTTTTTTTAATTTCCCTTCCTCTCACCTTTCTATTTGGGCTGTGCAGGGAGGGAAGTGTATATGTTTCAAAGATATTGCAACTGGAAAGAGCTGCTTCAAGTAAAATTGGATACACTAATGGTTTAAAAAATAAATGAGAAACTGTTTTTCAACTCAGCAAACTTTTTCTTATATATATACAAATTTGTTTTCAATTTCTTCTGAGATTATTTTTATTCCTGTCTTTCTGGAACTGCTGACAACACTGTCAAGAAGGTTGTATATTATTAATACAGTACAAAATGATGTTAGAAGAGAACTCCAGAGAATTTATGTGAACTCTCTGCATCTGGTAAACAAGGTTGAACAGAAACATTTACATTGACAATGCCCAAAATTATTCTAATCACAGTTGGTGTAACCAGATAATACGGTTATAATGAAAGAAAACATCCAGCTTTGCTGGACCTCATGAATAGCAGCACTTGCTGCCCTGCAGACCAATATTTTTACTTGGGTTTATGTTTCTACAAAAGGACCAGACGAGTCTCTGGACTGCATGTGTTTTTTCTTTCTCACTTGATACAGTGCTGTGATTGCAACCATGAAGAAAACTTTACACGTTGTGTCCTACATGAGAGCAGTCATCTGAGCAGTACCTTAAGTGCTGAAAACGAGCAAAGAATGTAGCAACATGGTGTGCATTGCAGTAGTATGAGTGTGTCAGAACTTCGGTGAAAAATCTGTGAACCAAATCCTGATGGCATCACTGAGGTTTTGTCCTTGATGAAATGCTCTCCCTGAATTTTTATTTTCTCGACTGATGAGAAATTAAGAAAGGATTTCCAGATTCAGACTTTTATGGTTACTCACTCTGAACTTCAATGTAGAGATTTGTTTTGGAGTCTCTTAAGAAGCAGACTACATGTCTCTCTAGGCACACATCACTACTTAAAAAAGTAAAATTCTGATGCAAATAGATTTCTTGGCCTTGTAAGATGAGCAGGTCCAGGGAAGAAGACACAGTAGGACTTGTTCTGTAATTTAAAAAAATAATTTATTTGCAGCACATATCAATAGCAAAAAGTTAAATTTCAGAGATTAAAACCAAACAAATAAACAAAAACAACAAACATATTGCAGAGACATGACTGAAGTGAAAGAGAAGGGAGGTGAAAGGAGTGGAGTGGAAGTGAGAGGAAAGGGTTAGCAACAAAGTAACAAAAATAATTTTGAAAGATTCTTTAAAAATAGAAGAAGACATAGTAACATATAAATTGCTTCCTTTGGTCAGACTGAAATTACATACATCTCAGTGTCCTTTCTCCAAGCATGGCCAGAACTCAAGTGCAGGAGCAGGGTAAATATGTGTGATGCTTTACACAAGCACCCAGCTGCCAGACACCTGAGCCTGTGGGACATCCTGAAGGAGTCACACTTTCTGTTTAACAGTATCCCTTGGTAAGATTCCTGCTCCAGGTATTTTTCCCCTTGAAACCATTCAAGAGGAGTCTGCAACAAACTGTTTCAAGAAGTTTCACAGATTAATGATCCATGATTGAAGAACAGCCTCTCTTGCTTCATTTGAACTGATTTCCTGCTGATTTCATTTGATACCCCTAATCCCAGAGTGTAAATAATTGAAAGTAATAGTTAACAATCAGTCTGTCTTTGCTTGTTTCAAACAAAGTGACTGTAACTCAGATTTTAATTTTCAAAGATTTAGGTGTTCATTTCAATATACACTAATGATGTGCAGAGCTAGTAAAGACATGCAACACCTATAGACTCCTCTACAGTATGGGTACTCTGCTCCTTTAAAAGATTTGGCTTGTGATAAAACCTGAAGCTTGATCTGTAACCTCAGGGGTAATTTACAAAACCATTGTGAGTATAAATTCTAAGTGAATTCTTCAATAGAGTATGAAAAACATGTCTGGGTAGATAGGTTCACTAACACTGCCTGGCAGAATCAATAGGTCCCAATGCTATCAATGTTCCTATCAAACAACAAAGTATTTTTATATTATTGTAAGCACAATAGAAAAACTAAAAAGAAAGAGATATGAAAGATCAGGGAAATAGACCCCCCAGGCAGTTAAGATCATAGAATCATGGAATTGTTCTGGGTGAAAGAGACCTTCAAGATCGTCATGTCCAACCAATAACACATCACTGCCAAGTCCACCAATAAACTATGTCCCTAAGCACCACAGCTACACATATTTTAAATCTTCCAGGGATGGCATATCCACCACTTCCCTGAGCAGCCTGTTCCAGTGCTTAACAACTCTTTCGGTGAAGAAATTTTTCCTAATAACTAAACTTCCTCTGGTGCAACTTGAGTTTATTTCCTGTTGTCCTATTGTTTGATACTTGGGAGAAGAGACTGATGTCTGCCTTGATACAACCTCCTTTCAGGTAGTTGTAGAGAATAAGTTCTCCCCTGGGCCTCCTTTTCTCCAGGCTAAACAACCCCAGTTCCCTCAGCCACGCCTTGTTAAGACTTGTTCTCTAAACCTTTTACCAGCTTTGTTCCACTTCTTTGGACACATCTTTCTGGTAGTAAAGGGCCCAAAACTGAACACATCATTTGATATGTGGCCTCACCAGTGAGGGTTTGATGTATATCAAATAATGGAGGGTTTGATTTATAACTGTAAAAGCCAGAAAACAATCAGAGTTAGGACTACTTTTCCTAAGTCACCCAATTTTGCTTCAGAATTTCAGAAGTCTTTCAAAATTGATAACTTATCTTGCAATTACTGCCTTATTCTTCAATCGAGTAGGGTAACATAGAAACATACAGAGGTTTACCTGTCTCTAGAGATCAAGTGAAGCCTTAAACAGAACTTTAGCACAGTTTTCTGGGGGGTTTCTGACATATAAGTAATTAGCTTATGTAGACAGATGACATTACAGAGGCATCAATCAGCATCCCCTAGAGAATGGCAGGGTCAAAATGAAGAGCTATCTTTTCACTTGATGCAATTGTTCTCAATATTGAGAGATTATTCAAACTGGAGGTTTAAACCCTATCAAAGACTCATTTGCAATGGCCCATTTCAGCTGAACTTAGCCCTTATAACCTTAGCTAGTGCAAATGCTTCCATTTCCAACAGACAACTTTCCCACTGTTGGGGTCTGACCTACTTCTGAAGTAATATATTACTCATAAAAGGAGGGGAAAATATAATTGCTGGATGAGGGGACCTACCATCAAGTGTACCTCTGCTAACTAAATTTGTGCCCAAGATGAGATAGCCCTAATCTTACCAGGTGAAGATTTAAATATTATATGGAGCATTCACTCTGTCTCTTTTTTTTACTTTTTTTTTTTTTCCCCAGAGAGCAAAGACTGTCTGTTGTTTAAACACCAGCTTTTCAACTATAAGCTGTTGACTTCTCCTTAGAATCTCACCCTAATTCTTACTGGAGATTTTAATTTACTGTCTGACAGGATATTAACTGACCAGGATTGAAGGAAAACATTCCAACGGGACATAGTTTTATTATAAGAGTTTTCATTGAGAAGTATTCCTAGCAAACAAAGTAACCCAAAAGGATTGTGGTGTGTTTTCAGGGCATTAAAAGAATTCTTGAAGGAGTTTACTAAAATAGTTTCTATTCCCATGGCTGATGGAAAAACATCCTTGAGATGCCACTGGGACTGCTGTTGGGAAGGAAGCATGTGTTGGTTTTTATTGCTTTGGCTATGAATAAATTATAGCTCCCAGCACCCAGTAAAATGAGAGGTGATGGTAATTTGGTGAAAAGGCTATAAAAGGGAAAATACACAATTATGAAAATCTACAAAAGCGGAATGGAAAGAGTTCAGCAACACAAACAAGTGTTTGGTGATAGGGGGAAGAGAAAGAGCTATGTAGTTAGGTGAGATATAGGAAGGAAAGGAGGAGTGAGGATGAAACCAGTTGTGTATCAGGGAATAAAAAGCAGTGGGGTAGAGAACTGGAAATGATCCAGAATAGAATATGGGAAGGTAAAAGTAAAGTGAAAAGTCTGTATGTAAGGTAAGTGTACTTGAGATAGTAGAAGTCTTGTAAGACTGCAGACATCACAGAATCACAGAAAAATGGTTGGAAAGGACCTTGTAGATCACCGAGTCCAACCATAAAGACCTGAAAACAGCAGATACTTCACATCTTTGTATCAATAAAGAACTCTCTGATTTTGAAACTTGCATTAGAAAATATGCTTTTTTCTTTTTTTCATTTTGAAAGTACAGAATATTATCCATTAAACCACTTCTTTCCTTAACAGGTAGAACTAAATACAAACAAAAGACTATTCAGACCAACAAATCCAGTACAGAGCAATCCAGTTTTCTGTAGTAGCTTACTTGGGTAATCTCTTTTGTTTACTCAGGTGAGATTAGCTGCTTGTGAAAATGTTTGTCTTCATCAAAATGCAGATGTATTCACCACTATTGTTAGTATAGAATTAGCCCATAAACATATATCCATACAGCCATACATAAACTGAATGCATTCATTGGCAAATGTTTACTTGAGCTGTCCTGTAACTGTTCAAAACTGTTACTTTGGCCACCTTCGTAGCAAATTATTGAAACAGATATCTGCCAGCTTGATGACAAAGAATTAATTAGCCCTTTAGCGAGTCAGGGAAAAAAAAAAAGAGAAAGAAAAGGAAAAGAAACAAGTGCTATGCGTTTGATTTAGTGTGCTACTAGCTAGTAACCAATTAAAGGAAGACAACAAATACTCCCTAATTAGCTTGCCCATATTCTTTATAGTGCATCTATGAGGGAGAAGGCATACAGGGCATGACAGAATAAATACTGATTGTGTCTAATGTTGGGACACAGATTGGTTTTGTCCATGTCCCCTGCTTTATCATATTTTCCTATCCTCATATTAACATCTGTGACAGGTTTTTTCACCCTAAGTCTTAGAAAAACATGGTAGATTATTCTTGCCTCAAATAACAATCACTTAGGTGAACTAATAGCATTCCTTTGTTTAGCCACAGAAATAAGGATTATTCTGGCAATGGATTTATAATTTGATAATTTGAATAATTAATTACCACTCTCCCTATCTCAAAGGGAATTATGAAACACATGGGGTTTTACCTGTTTAATACTCAATTTGAGGCTGAGACGAGGGTTTTCTTTTGTGTCTTTTGTGTGGTTTTGTGTTTGTTTCTCTTTTAACAGCAGGATTACTTACAGAATACTACAGTATGTGACACCTCTGTCTTTCTTTGCTTCGCCTTTGCCTGTCAGCGCAAGAGTCTGCAGTTCTTTACATCTTGAGATGCTTCCTAGTTGCAGCTGCCAAATTCACAATTCCCATTGCATTCACAACACTTCCACTGCAAAGTACTGATGATATTAAAAAGAACTTAATTTTATGCCAGTGATAACTCTGCCCTTAGAGAAGTGGGAGGTGGAGTGCCATTTAAAATGCTTTGCATCTGACTCAAAACATGTCCTTAATTTCCACTTAGAAGAGTCTTTTCCATTTATTACATATATTTTTTGATGGGTAAGTGAACAGACTACACTTTTGGATGAAGATGAATACAGACAACTTAAATCCCTTGAATGGCATGGGTGCCTATCAGGGTGACCTTAGTAGAATCTTGAGACATCACGCAAGCTTTTTACTATATTTTTCCAAAAACTATGGGTAAAATTACAGTGCAGAATTCCTTGAACAGAATTCATTATAACAACGATTGTTCCCAAAGTGAGAGCAAGAACTAAGTATTACTCCCTGAGAAGAGAAAGTTTTGCCTGGGAAAATGTACTTATTTGTCAAGTATGTTTCCAGAACCTGAGGATGAGTCTGAGCTCTGCAGGTAATAAGCCTGCACACTAATATCTGCACAGGCAGAATTGAGAAGTATACTTATGAACAGGGCCTTCTTTGGACTAACATGCAATTACCAAGCTATCAGGTGGGATTCTGAACACACAAACGTAATAGACACTGTTCTATGTACAAATCAATTTTCAGGATCTGAAATTTTGTCTCCAAGTATTCCTTAACACTATAATAAACAATGATCCCTATGAAGGCAGCTGGATGCACAATGGGATTCTGCAAATCTTGGCAACAAGAAGGGGAAAGAAATGATCTGCACTGGCACTAAATTAAACAAATTATCCCTCTTCTAGGTCTTAATCCTGCCAATACTGAAAATGATAAGCCTTGATCCCTACTGTGATACAGATCAGACTGGTTTGATGGCAATCAGCTTAAAATCTATTCTCACATAATTTCAGTTATTCTAAATAAACACCAGAAACAAATGGCTATCTTAACTAGTGGTCTAAGCACAACGAGTCTGATTGTTCTCTCACTTCAGTGCGCAGCTCTAGCATGCTCACTGCCAGGCAAGAACATGAGGACTGATGTAGTGAAAAGGAAGAATAGCCAGGCTTTAGATGAATAGCACTACGCACTCTATGTGGATTCTGTGTAACAAGAATAGAGAAGGAATATCACTCAGATTTATAGATTCATAAAGTTTCAGAACAGGCAGTGGTGCTATATCAGCAACCCTTGCAGTGCACTTGGGGAGGTAATACAACCTTTCTATTCTCAAATAATATTCTTCTGTTTACACATGGAAGAACAGCATTAATCCTTTCAGTTGTCCTCTTTCTGTGTTTAATGTGTTTTACGTGAGCTGCTTTCTTAGTAGGGTGTTTAGGGTCATCAAACTGTAAAAAAACCCCAAAACATTCCGCTGATTATTTTAGATAATCTGAACATTTTTGCAGCACCTCTGCTTCCCAGAACCTACCCATCTATTCTTCTTTATCCATCTCCTTTATATTTAACTACATGTAAATATGTAATTGTATTTACCAATTCAGATAACCCTGTACTAGTAACCCATCATTTTCATTCTTTACCATTTCTCTTAGGTGCTTGCTGTACAGAAAGTTTTACCAATGATTATATATTTGTTTCTGGGTTTATTAGTATGGATCATATTGAAATCAATCTACACCTGGCTACTTCAGAGCCTTTATCATCTGTCATTGCACTGAGATGTCAGTGAACTGAGCAGTTTAACCCTCTTACTGTGAACCACATCAAGTTTTACATTTCTATCCACCATCCCATTATCTACATATGCGTTTACCTGTGCCAAGTTTTCTTCCTACTGCCAGACCAGCATGTGACTGAGAAGATGCTTGAAACCACAGGCTGGTCATAGTAGCTTAAAAAAACATAGACTGAATGGGGTCAGGCCCACACTGAGGCAAAATCCTGGAAAGAGAAGCTGTGAGGCCCAGCCAATGCTGAACAGCCACAGATGAGTAGATGCCTGGGCCTCAATAATAACCTGGTGGTGAGAAGAAAGCTTCCAAAACAAGTGAGGAAAGGAAGAAATTATATAGGAAGAAATCACTACATAAAGCACCATAGCAGGAGGAAGAGAAAAGAGACAGTGGCTAAATGGAAGGCTACAAAAGGAAGATTTTGTGAATATTTTTATTGTTGGATTGGGCTGACCCTGTCTGGATGCCAAGTTCCCACCAAAGCTGCTCTATCACTCCCTCTCCTCAACTGGACAGAGGAGAGAAAATGTAACGAAAGGCTTGTGGATCGAGATAAAGACAGGGAGAGATGACTCACCAGTTATTGTCACAGGCAAAACAGACTCGATTTGGGGAAATTAGTTTAATTTATTATCAATCAAATCAGAGAAAGGTAATGAGAAATAAACCCAAAACTTAAAAATACCCAACACCTTCCCTGCACCCCTCCCTTCTTCCCAGACTTAACTTTACTCCCGATTTTCTCTACCTCCTCCCTGCAAGTGGCACAGGGGGATGGGGAATGAGGGTTGCAGGGTTGCAGTCTGTTCATCACATGTTTTCTCTGCTGCTTCTTCCTCCTCAGGGGGAGAACTCCTCACACTCTCCCTCCCTGTCAGCATGGGGTCCCTTCCATGGAAGACGATGCTACACAAACTCCTGCAGTGTGAATCCTTTCAGTGGGCTACAGTTCTTCACAAACTGTTCCAGTGTAGGTCCCTTCCACAGCATGTAGTGCTTTAAGAACAAGCTGCTCCAGAGTGGATCCTCCATGGGGTCAAAAGTCCTGCCAACAAGCCTACTTCAGGGTGGGCTCTCCACAGGTCCTTTAGGACCCTGTTCCAGCATGGGCTTCCCATGGGGTCACATGGGCATCCACCTGCTCCATCATGGGGTTCTCCATGGGCTGCAGATGGATATCTGCTCCACTGTTAACCTCCACAGGTTGCAGGGGCACAGCCTGCCTCACCATGGTCTTCACCATGGGCCGCAGGAGAATCTGTGCTCCACCACGTCGAGCATCTATTCCCACTCCTTCTTCAATGACCACGGTGTCTACAAAATTATTTCTTTAACATATTATTGCTCTCTGACTGCAACTGCTGGTGTAGAGCAACTTTTTTCCCTTAAATATGTTAGCACAGAGGGACAACCACTGTTGCTGATGGGCTTATCAGAGTCAGTCCTGGGCCTCCTCCTGCACAGCTACACCCCCATCCCCATTAGCCAAACCTGCCCACTATGCCCAGCTCAGGTGCGAGGGTCACCTGAAGCCAGTCTTTGGGCATAGCCCAGAGTGGTGCAGCCTGTGGGTCCTGGCTCTCTCCCAGCAAGGTCAGCCAGCGGCACTGCACTGTGCCAGTGCTGCCCTGAGCTGCCCCACTGCCTCCCTGTCTCTGCACTATACTCCTCTGTGCCATGAAAACACGCCCAGCCTTGTAAAAGCCCACTAGAATAACCCTCTTAATCCTCAAAGGAATGATTTAATTAAGTTATTCTACTCTGGCATACATGTTGCATGTTGGACTGCATACTCAATGGCCTCATTTATGACTTATGAGTGTCAGTGTTTTAGTGAAGCATATTAACATTTAATTGAGAAAACCACATTAAACAAAGCAGCAGGAACAGATACGGGGAATCAGTTGTCTGAATGGTAAAAAGGTTTATCCAAGTAGTTATAAATAGGACCTCTCATTGTTGCCAGCTCTGTAGAATTGTATAGATTAGGAGCAACCACATTCAGAGATGAGTTTGTGGTGAGGTGTCAAGGTAACGTCTATTACTCAATAATGTGGAATGCTGCCAAGATAAACTGACACACAATTGATCTTAAAAAAACAAACAAACAACATTTTGCTATGCAGCTCAGATATTTGCAGGTCCAGAGAATGAACAGATATAATAATACCCTCTCTAGACTGTAGATCCTTTATAGACCTGCAGTTGCATATTCAGGTTTTTTATTTTATTTTTCTTTCAAGTACTTGAATATGTTGACAGGATTGACACAGCTACTATGGCTTGGGGAAGAATGTCTGGAAAGTTACTGGGCAGAAAAGGATCTTGGAGTGCTGGTGGACAGCTGGTTGAACATGATCCAGCAGTGTGCCCAGGTGGCCAAGAAGGCCAATGGCAACCTGGCCTGTATCAGAAATAGTGTGGCCAGCAGGAGTAGGTTATGCCCCTGTACTCAGCACTGGTAAGGCCACACCTCAAGTTGAGTTTGGGGCACAGTAATACAAGAAACACATTATGGTGCTAGAACTGGTCCAGAGAAGGCCAATGAAGCTGGTGAGGGGTCTGGAGAATATGTCTGATGAGGAGTGGCTGAAGGAACTGGGGTTGTTTAGTCTGGGGAAGAGGAGCCAGAGAGGAGACCTTATTGCTCTCTACCACTGCCTGAAGGGAGGCTGTAGTGAGGAGGGTGTTGGACTTTTCTCCCAAGTAACTAGAGACAGAACAAGAGGTAGTTTCACCAGAGGAGGTTTAGGTTGGATATTAAGAATTTTTTTTTAAATGAGAGAGTGGTGAGGCATTGGAACAGGCCTCACACTGTGAGGGTGGTGAGGCCTACTTTTACTCCCACCCAGGGAGGTGGTGGAATCACCATCTCTGGAGGTGTTCAAAATGGTGTAGATGTGGCACTTCAGGACATGGTTTATTTCTCATGATAATGTTAGGTAGATGATTAGACTTGATTTTATTGGAGGTCTCTTCCAAACATAATGATTCTGCAATTCTGTGACTCATAGACATCTCTCTGAGTCATAATTGTTTCCCAGACACAGATTTGTATAAAAATAGAAGGGATAAAGGTCAGGCCACTGAGTCATTAACTGGAACATTTGGGTTATAAACTTTGTCATGGATTCTCCTTAAACCTTAATCAAAACACTTGCAAAATATAATTATATCTCTTCCGTATTCTGATAATATCCATAGTGCAATTTTTATTTTTTTTTTCCCCACGAGAAATAAAATAATTTAAAAATGGTCTTGAGCATCTTCAGAAAACTATCTGTTCTTGAACTGGTCAGCCTACCATCCATTTGGTACTCAGGCCACCCTCAGAGGCAATGTCTGGACTCCTCCATCCTTCAGTGCTGAGACAGAGCACAGACTCTCCTGTTTGCTTGGGCCCTGTCATGTCCTGATCCTTTCATTGGGTCATATGAAGCACAGCACAAAAAGCAGGAGGTTTTGAGTAGCCTTAATTATGATGGGCTTCACAGGCAGGTTTTGGCAGGGTAATACAAATAAACTCCCAGTAACACCACTCCTTCAATTTGTGTGAGCTTTTGTGTGGATGTCATCCCTAAACCTACAAAACAGGCATAAATTGCTCATTTTCAGGAAAGAAAAGTGTTGCCCACATTTTATCAGCTCAGGTGGAAGTAGCACAGCCTACAGACATATGCTAAATTCCATTACCTGTAAAGAGAACATTGATGAATTTTATTATTTTTTTTTCCATTTTGAACACTATGACACCAGAAGTGATGGGTTTCCATTTTATTTGCATTAATTGTATACACACTTCGGAAGCTGAGAGGGTAAGATTGATTGTAATTGAGCCATAAATTTAACATTGAGAAATGCCATCCATTTATAGCTGTACACTTCTGTGATGAAATAAATTTCTAAAGCATGCATTGTAGGCAGAGTATCTGAGATAACAAATGATAAATGATTCATACCTGTTGCTACAGAGAGGCAATCCTCAATAAAAAGTGGGTAACTTCTGAAAGAGCTACCGTAAGATATTTTCCCTTGATTTTTCACCACAAGAAATTTGTTTTATTAAAATACTGTTTATCACATTACTCCTTTTATTTGATAAAAACATACGGAAGGTATATTCTGAAATCTTAAATACTGGGTATCCTATCATTGCATGATGTGTCACTAAACCTCTGCACCACAAGAAAATACGTTTACATAGATCTGATTAAATAAAACAGGCTCTTAATATCTATATATATGTGAAAAGAGACACTCATGAATACTCACATATCCATAGCTATTGTAGGCTGCTGTAATGCCATCAAACTCAATAGAGCTTTAATAGTTTACATCAGACAATTGTCTGCTTCTAAATGTGTATAAAGCTTTCTGGAAGCAAATCTCGATATAAGGTATAACATATGTTTTGGAGGTGACTATGAAAAGCATAATATCCTTCATATATTTTTGTTCTTTTTCCCTCCACTGAATTTAATAAGCAAAAAATCTCCTTCCATTTTGATTCCAAGATCTCTTTGAACAGTTCTAAGAGGTTGGTCTCTTTATTAAAAAGATAAAAGTTGTCCTGCAGAAATGTCAATTTTTATGTGTCACCCATACAAAGAAATTCTCCTTCCTGAATTACCATCTTTTTCTTTAGAACCCTCATCAGCCAGGCGCCTAAGTATCTTTTTAAGTCAGAGTACAATGGTTCTGTTTCCCCTTAGAAAGGAGGTGATTTGGCTTTGAGATTGCAAATGGTCGTATGAGGGTGGTTGTCAGAAAAGCAAATGGTTATGTTTAGATGTGAAAGCAGTGCCATTGGTGGTCTGACTTCAGCTGTGATTGATCCATGAAGGATTTTGTCTCCTACAAACATAAGTATCCTCTTACACAGGTACACTTCTGTTCATACAATGAAGCTCTTAGAGATGTGATAACAATGAAACATGAAGTTCATCGGATAGAGAGCTCCTAATCAGTGTTAAGCTTTCTCATGTTATGCACATAACAGAAGTATTTTAATGCATCCCCAGAAGCATACTGGATATAAAAAAAAATTTCTGTCTTCCTACTTCCTTTGGAGACGTTTACTTAGCACATGGGTCAGCACAGAAAAGTAGCAATGCCAGAACAAGATGGGAAAGGGTCACCTGGATCCTCCATCCAGTCCCCAACCAGTCATTACAGGCTCAATACTGGAGACATATACAGAGCTGCTATTTCTAGTTATTCCTGATATTCTGGCTATCAGTAAAAGAGCTGACTTTTTGAACAGTGTTTGTAAGAGAATACAAAAAATAACTTAGCTGCAACAAAGCAGTTTATAATGTTTGAAAGAAAAAGAATACAGTGTTTTGAACAGGAGTCAAGTATATGGTTCAATCAGTATTTCAGGTCCTAATCTCTAAATGCTTATTTCGCGTCCATAACAATAATTCACTTTCTTTTCTCAGTATTTTATTTGAAGCCCATAAAAATAGTTGACTGAAGCAGAAAAATAGATTTATCTGTGTGCAGAGCAGAAAAGAATGGTGATCTGGTTTGGGTTACAAAAGGCTAGCATACGACCAAGGTGCTTCACTGCTGAAATGATACCACCTTTGCTGACAGTAACTGATCTTAATTCCAGAAAAAAAATGTTGATAAATGTTATTTATTTTTTCATTAAGAAAAGTAACTTCTGGAGGTATTAGAAACTTCTGCCATTAATATGGCAATTTTGTGAAAAGATACTTAAATGTACATTTAGAAAGAAACCAAGAAACAAAGCTGTCAGAATGAAAGGGAGTGTGTGTGGGGGTGTGTGTGTGTGGGGGTATGGCGGAGATTTTGATGGAAATAAAACAAATAATTATTTTTTGTTCTTTCCAAATATGAACAGGAAAATATTAAGTCCAAACCCACCAAAGTGCTCTCTCTGGAATTAAAAAAAACCAAACAAACAACAAACCAAATCCAGAACACCCTACAACATTTCCCGGCCTTTTGGCTTCAACTAAAATACAGATAGTGATGGAGAATTTGTGTTATTCTGTATCCATTCTGAGCTACATGGCTTAGGGAAGTGGGCTTTTGCCGATGCAAGGAGGTGCTTACCAGCACATATATTCTGCTCACATAAGATGCATACAGACCTAGTATTTTGGTTTACTCCTGACACCTAGAATAATAGCTCACATCTTCTGCCAGAGATGAATGACTGTAAATGAGTGTTTAAGAGACTCAACTTCATCACTGATTCCACAGGCTTTTTTTTGCCACTCAGTCTTCTCTACCAAACTCAAACTGCTCTCTAATTTCTGCCCCTTTTCATTTTGTTTTGAACAGAAATATATCATCCAGTGTATGCTTCTGAATGTATAAAATATGAATTAGGTCATCAGGTTTTCAGCAGTAGCATAACTCTGGGTGCTTTGAAGCACTTTAAAATATCTACTTCAGTACACCACACTGGGGAGTTGAAAGCCTTACATCTTTGTTTCCTTTGTAATCATAATAGCCAAAATCAGCAAGACACTAGTGCAGGTGATTAGCAGAAAGATTAAATAGAGACATATAGGAGATGGATAGGGAGATATGACTTCCTAGTAACGAGAGGCACATTCTGCTTGTGATTGGGAATTTATCCACAACTAGTATGTCTTGGACTTCAACAGTGTTTTGATTTCCTGAAACTTTTCTCCTGTATCCCAGCAGCAGCTCCTTCTGTCTTTTTTTACCAGATGAGTTGGAAGCACATTTTGGGATGTGTGTGTTTGCTGTCACCAGTGATGGGCTGGTGTGTGATACTTTTCCCAGCACACGAGTAGCGTCAGTGGTTCAGGGAGCAGAGAGCTTCTGTCCTCCTGGGCTTCATTTGATGTCTCTGTTCCTTCTGTAGCACTGACAATCAGGGTGAACATGACACACAACGCTAGTGAAGGTGTGATAGCTTTTACCTTGGCAGGTAAGCAGTCACTTTTGGTGAAGAATTCCTTCTTCTTGCCTTTATGGAAGAGTTTGGCTTCCTTGTCTTATTTATTTCTTCTGTTTTTGTCTGAGTTGGTAGCCCTGTAAAGTACAGGAGTTTTGCTATACTCTTTTCCTACTTTTTTACATGGTTTTCCTGCTGAGGAAGCAATGTAAGAACTAGAAGGCTTGTAGGCTCCTTGTAAATCACATTTCCATGTCCTTTTACTTATTACAAGCTCATTCATCACTTCACAGGCCACACAAAGTAAGTCACAAAGCTAATTTATGGTGCTAAGGCAGGGAGACCTCTATTTTAAGCCAGTTCATCTGAAAAAACCCCTATGAGCAGATATGGTATATGAAAAAAGGGCCAGGCATGTATGGAAAGGGGAACTGAGATGATAATAGAAACATAGAATGCCTTGGGTTGGAAGTGACCTCCAAAGGTCATCTAGTTCAACCCCCTTGCAGTGAGCAGGGACATCCTCAGCTAGATCAGGTTGATCAGAGCCTCATCAAGTCTGACCTTGAATGACTCCAGAGATGGGGCCTACACCACCTCCCCGGGCAACCTGTTCCTTTGTTCCTCTGCCCTCTACAGTAAAGAACTTCTTCCTACTGCCCTTCTCTAGTTTAAAACCATTTCCCCTCACCCCATTGCTACATGCTCTTGTAAAAAGTCCCTCTCCAGCTTTCCTGTAGGCCACCTTCAGGTACTGGAAGGCTGCTATAAGGTCTCCCTGGAGCCTTCTTTTCTTCAGGCTTCACAAACCCAACTTCCTCAGCCCATCCTCATAGGAGAGGGGATCCAGCCCTTTGATCATTTTTATGGCCTTCCTCTGGACCAGCTCCATCAGGTCCATGTCCTTCTTGTGTTGAGAGCTCCAGGGCTGGACACAGCACTCCAGGTGAGGTCTCACCAGAGCAGAGTAGAGGGGCAGAATCATCTCTCTTGATCTGCTGGCCACACTTCTTCTGATGCAGCCCAGGATTTCATTGGACTTCTGGGCTACAAATGCACATAGCATGTGCATTTGTCCAGCTCCTCACCCACCAGAACCCCCAAGTCCTTTTCCACAGGGCTGCTTTCTAACACCTCATCCCCCAGCCTGTATTGATAATGAGGATTGTCCTGACCCAGGTGCAGGACCCTTCACTTGGTCTTGTTGAATCTCATGAGGTTCACCTGCGCCCTGGGTTTATCGACTGCACCACTCAGCTTAGTCTCATCTGCAAACTTGTTGATGGTACTCTCTATCCCACTGTCTATATCATTGATGGAGATATTAAATAGCACTCTTCCCAGTATGGACCCCTGAGGGACACCATTTGTCATCAATCTCCAACTGGACATTGAGCCACTGATCACTACCTTCTGGATGTGACCATCCAGCCAATTCCTTATCCATTGAACCATCCACCCATCAAATCCATGTCTCTCCAACTTGTCAAGGAGGATGTTGTGGTGTGAAAGGCCTTGCAGAAGGCCACATAGATGACATTGCTCTTCCCTCAACCACTGATGTAGTCAGTCCATTGTAGAAAGTCACTAGGTTGTTCAGGCAGGACATGCCCTTACTGAAGCCATCCTGACCGTCTTGGATCACCTCCCATGTCCTCCATTATCATCTCTGTGTAAGCTCTTTCCCTGAAGCCTCATGGTAGTATTCCACCTGGCCATGCTTCTCTTCAGCAGCATATTCATCCTTCTCTGTTTATGCCTCAGAGCATCCTGTTTCATCTCTCTGTTTTGGTGTGCTGCAAATAGGGCTCAATATGAATGGGAATCAGGCAGCCCTTCTCACACTCTGGTGCAGGCCAATGTATGGATGCCTTTACTAGCAGAAACCTCTTTGGAATCACAAAGCTGGCAGGTGGCATGGTAATGGGTCCTTTCCAAATCAGTTAAGTTTGTTACTGTTAATATTAACTAGTGATTCATTAGGTGCTTTTCAAAATTAAGAAAGTACCAAATCAAAAAGTGGAGGCAGGTAAGCATTTGGTCTAGAAATATAAATACAAATATTCTTAGAAATTGTTTATTACGAACTGTTTTAGCAATCTGTCCTGTTGCTGCCTACTAAATAGAAAGAAAATGGTGAAAGTTCACAGGTATTTTCAGAGAACAGCATGATGAGGTTTTAAGAGTATGCATACTTCTGAAAAACATACAAAGCATGAAACAGCAGAGCCTTTCCTGATATTGTCAAAACTTTACTGACTGTACTAGAGCCAGGTTTTTAACCTTAATATCAGAATACTGCTTTGAATTTGTGTGGCAGTGGATCACCCCTTATAAATTTATACAAATTTTGGGTATAGAGTTCTTACAAATACCATTTCTAATGAACAGGGTGTGCATTCATAGAAATCTTGAAAAAGAGAGTATTTGGAATTACAATATTCTTGTTCTAGTTTCAAAGGAGTGCCAGATTTATTTTGGTGGATACAGCCTCTTTAACTGAACTTTTATTGCATTCCTGATGGTAGAATTTCATGTTGTTGGTCTTAGGTTTGCTCTGGCTTATGGGAGGATTTCTTCTGACTGCTTCATGTCGAAGATTTGAAACTTGGCATCTAAAGCCTATAATTTTCCTTATGAATATTAATTTGGTAGTAACACTTCTCAGTCTGTGTTGCTTACAGAGAACAGTTCTGGTTAGGGAAAAAAAAAAAAAAGGAATGGGTTGGATAGATAATTTGCAGAAATATTTTCTTTTCCTTTTTTTACAAGAAGAAGGTAAAGGGTCATCTGTATTTCCTAAGTATTCTCTGGTCTTACACAGGTTTTCAGTCTAGAGATTCTGGGAGAGGCTAATAATGGGAGGATGGTTTAATAGTAAATTCCAGATGTTGTCTATACATAGGAAGAAAATAATTAGACATCTTTATTTTAGCTATTACCCCCAAAAGCACAAGGGATAGCAAATGTCTACAGCAATGGGTAACTCTTGAAGCCTTTCACAGGAGGACTGACTTAGCAGAGGAAAGGTCATGATTCTGGGTTTGACAAAGACTTCCTAAGAAGCTGTCTTTTCTTCCAAAAGTCTGGATTTCCCTTTCGTGTTATAACACTGTTCAAATACACTGAAGATCTTTACTATTCTGAAGAAAATCCCAAATAGGAGGTGTGTCCAAATGGAATAGCTATCATTCATTGAAGCTCATGACACAGCAAGTTCTGCAAATGCATTGTGCACAGCTAGCCAGGAAATGAAATTGCTGCTTCTTTAGAAATGCTGACATTTCAAGGAGGAAAAATGCAGTTTGTAGTAAGAACAAAGTATTAAAAATGTGCTTTCTGCTCTAAAATGAAAATAGTCTGAAAGCATACTTGTGGAATCAAAGCATTTTAATTTGGTAGAGTTCAGAAGTTTTTATCTGACTTAAATATTTCTAGTCATTTTGTTTCAATTCCTTATTTGATAAAAACTTGAAATATTATCAAAAGCACGAACAGGTGAATGAAGAACAGGAAAAAGAACAGACAGGTCATGCAGCAGAAAAGCTGAGGAAGAACTAGATAAAATCCATCAAGAATGTATGGAAGATGTATGGAAGACCAATGAAGCTTCAAGGTCTGACTCTGAGCTCATCCACATGACTCAGATAAATATTAATTTAATTCTTGGGATTGATATGACTATAAAGAAGTGTGAGATCACAGAATCACAGAATCATCAGGGTTAGAAAAGACGTCCAAGACCATCAAGTCCAACTATTCACCTAACTTTATCATGATGACTAACCCATGTCCTGAAGTGCCATGTCTGCCCATTTTTTAAACACCTCCAGGGATGGTGACTCCACCACCTCCCTGAACAGTCTATTCCAATGCCTCACCACTTTTTCAGGATAGAAAATTTTCCTAATGTCCAATATAAACCTGCCCTGGTGCAACGTGAGCCCATTACCTCTTGTTCTATCGCTAGTTACTTGGGAGAAGAGACCAAAACTCACCTCACTACAACCTTCTTTCAGGTAGCTGTTGAGAGCAATAAGGTCTCCTCTCAGCCTCTTATTCTCAAGACTAAACAACCCCAGTTTCCTCAGCAGCTCCTCAAAAGACATATTCTCCAGATCTGTCACCAGCTTCATCGTCTTTCTC
Organism: Chloroceryle amazona; assembly: GCA_027560015.1. Lineage (NCBI taxonomy): Eukaryota > Metazoa > Chordata > Aves > Coraciiformes > Cerylidae > Chloroceryle > Chloroceryle amazona. Next base: position 75,934 of record JANHFX010009837.1, on the reverse strand, counting down.
TGTACCAGTTCCAGCACTGGGGACCACTGGGGTTGGTCCAGTGATGAGGCAGTCCAAAGTGGATATGCATCAGTGACAGGTATCTTTGTCACATTTTCTCCCGTGTAGTCGAAGGCTGACATTAAGTGCAAGCATTTGGCCATGGGTAGAAACTGATGTTGTTCAGCTGGCAGGTAAGGGTGTGGGATTGTGACAGAATATTCAAGTATCACCAGTATGTGTTTTAATGGTGAAAGATACTTTCTTACATGGCACAGAAACCAGATGTGGATCAAATAGCTAGTGTAAGCAAAAGGGTAGAAGGAAAAGGAGGAAGGAAGAAGATTAAGATAACAGCAATACATAACAGTAAGAAATAAGCCTATGATCTGATTTCAGTAATGTTTTGTATTTTCCTAAATCAATTTTGTTGTACAATACTGAGATTCAAACTTTTCTTATTTAAGACATGTAAGACCCACAGTTTGGAACATAGTTACTTTGGATTCTATGTACATTCTAAAGTACTTTAGCCACTCAGCAAGATCATCTTTCTTGTCACCTTCATAACCCTATAGATTATTTAGGATATGTGAGTGCTTGAAGTTGCAGATGGAGGGAATCTGGCCAGTGTCATTAAATATGGAATTCTGTGCTTCACTCTGAGGCTGGAGAACATATCCTGTGCAGTATTTTGATTTTTCATTTGAATCAAAGGGCATTCATCACCTTAAAGATGGAGATACTTTGAAAATAACAGCGGGTCACATATATTCTATAGTCAGCCACACCAATGTTGTTTAGAGTTCTTCCTTGCCTTAAGGATTCCCCTGCTCATGTTCAGTAAGCTGTAGCTATACTTCTGTAGTGACATATTTATTTGATGATTACTGTCCTTTCAAAAATAGTTTTCAAATAGAGGTGAATGTAGTAGTTTGATTTTTGTATCAACTACTTTTGCATTGTGACCTTGCCGAAACAGAAAGCTGCTCCAGTACAGTCAGAGAATTTTAGGTGACCTGCTGAAATAACATTGCTTCCTAAGGTTTGGAGATGATCCAGGCTGGTGGTGCATGCATAAAACCACACAAGTATCTGCACTGAACTAACGCACCAGACACAGATGATTTCTAGCTCAGAGCAGAAGTAAAGATATTTTGAAATAAGGAGAAATGGAGAACATATCTGAGAGAGAAAGAGACCTTCCCAGCAGGTTACTAGAAACATCAGAGACATGTAGAGGACTCTACAGAAGCAACTTATCTGACACAGGTTCAGTTTATAATCAGCAGGTTAGGTAGAAGGATTAAAGGGTCAGAGTATTAGTTTGCCAGACATTTGCAGACATTAAGCTTGATCTTGAACATAGAATACTTTGAAGAGTTTATCTGAACCCTTTTCTGGTTCAGAACAGAACCTATCTTCTAGAAAAAAAAAAAAAAGGGAAGAAAATCTGTCTTGATTTTATTTTTTTTTCAACAATTGTTTAGTTACTCCACCTTCTGCTAGATTGTAATCAAGCCCTCTTTAAGCTTCTTTTTGAGAAATAAAATAGATTTTGCGTCTCTCATGTTTCACACTACAGGACAATGTCCAATCATTTAATCACACTGTCTTTTCTCAAACTACTGCTGTTTTTGCTTTGAACTGAAACTATTACAACCACCCACAAAACACTACAGCCATTTCCCTCCTAGAGTGAAAAAAAAAGCAGGAATAAAGCCTCTCTGCTTCCACTTCGCACTGCTCAGTCTATACAGTCTTTATTTTAAGTATCTTCTGCTTACTGAGTATCACTGAATATTCTAAATATTCACTGAATATTACTGAATATTCTGCTTACTGTGATATCACATTCACCTGATTTGCACCAAATCTTTTCTAGAGCCCCTGTCTACAGAAGAGAAGCCTATATCCACTCTTAGAAAGGTATTTCATTTCATCCGATGTTTTGTCCTAGATGTGCAAGTTCCACTTCTACTGTGATTAGAAAAAAAAGAAGAGATACTGTAACATTTTTCCATCACACATAGAGAAATATGTTCTGTCTCAGTGAGCAGCTGTTCTTATAAGCCATGGCAAATTCATTTTCTGGGCTCTCTAGATCTTTGGTGGGGAAAGAAGGTCAGGGAGCGGTATTCTTTGAAATAGCAATCAAGCCTCCCACAACAGTCAAGGGTGGAGCATTTCAATCCCACAAGGATTTCAACTTTTGAAGTATATATGCAAAAAACTAGAATACTTGAGAAAAGTATCAGGAAAGCAGCTGCAATCCTCATCTCCCTCCTCATCTCCCTCTTCCTCCATCCCCCTCATTCTCTTCAAAATCACCAGACTAAGAGCTCTGATCTGTTCTAGTAATACTGAGACTAGTTAAGGTGTGCTCCTTAGTCTATCATCATCAAAGGACTATCCAACTTCCTGAATAAAACAAAGATAAAAAATCCAAAGGAAAAAAAAATCTATGGACCATCTCATGATCTGTGGCCACAATGGTTCAGATTTACAAACTGGAAGTTACGCTGTGAATGTTACCCATTTTGAATATTACCCTTTTTCTCTCCCACTTTGCATTTCTATTTCCTTCTTTGAATGCAAAGAAGTCTCTTCATATGTTACATAATTAATTGTTATTAAATGTCATTATCTGGCAGATAACTTATACAGACAGATGGTGGGTTATCAGCTGCCAGGTGAGCAATGTGGTCATAGGCCAAAACCACTGCTTTAACAGTTTGCGGGCTTTGTAAATCCTTTCTCTCTCTGGAAGCAAATTTTGGGTCTGCTGTATTCTGTTTCAAAGTATGGAAGACAGGACAAAATTTGAGGTGGTATATTAAAGACACAGATGAAAAAAACTGACCAGAACATTTACAATGTGTTATTTTCACATCTTCTTAAGTTCTCTTTTTTCTTCTACCCCAGGAAGGCACGTGTTCCTTACTGAAGCAAACAGAGGGCTATGTCGCAGTAAGAGAGCACAAAAATAGCTCCATTAATACCAGTTAACTGCCATGGTTTGCCCATCTGGAGCTTTCATTCATAATGACATGTTCAAGTGTTTCAGTGAAAGCCATTTCACAAAGAGCTGATGTATATTTGTATATGGACATGCGGGCATCTTTTAGAGCATATAGATGTGTACATGTGCATGCATGCGTATGTGTGCTAGAATCCAAAAAATGAGTAGAGTAAAATACATTGCAATCATATGTGGATAGCTGAACTGACTAAGCAGATTTCCTTCTAACTTATGTCCCCAAATTACCTATGAGCAAAAGCCACAAGTATTAAAACTGTCAGCACAAAGGTAATTTAGATGAAAGTTATAAGCTACTGCAAATCAGAGCATGAAATTAGAGTACTTCTCCTGTGAGAGAAGTCCAATTTCACCTGGCTTTGGCACTGAATTTTTCAGGAAATGTTCCAGTCCCTTAATCATCCTCATAACCTCTGTTGGACTCTCTCTAGCAAATATTAAATAACAAAATCAAAAACAAAATACAAAGTATAGGGAATAAATACAAATGCAGATAATTACAATCAAGAAAGAACTTCAATAATTTAGATTCTAGTCATTTAAAAAGTAGAATCAAGAATGACCTTTAATCATGGATCACACTGAATCAATTAGTGTTATAGTTAACTAGATATTTGTAAATCTAGAGGCAATTTTGGTTCATGGGTGAATGAAGTGTACTCCATGAATAAGTTGCCTTCATTTTTATTTTATATATTTGAAAATCAGAAGAATCATCACATGCATCGTGAAATTTGGTGCTTTTTCTTAATGTACCAGCTTCTGAACACATTCTTGTTTTTTTTTAAGCTGTTCTGAATATTAATGTTATGTTTAATTATAACCCATGAATCCTGAGCAGTACTGATGTTTCTTCATACAAAATTGCTATGAAGAAATCTTTATTGGTTTGATTCTTTTATGTATGCTTTTGTCACTCTTACTATTGCCAAAACACAATTCCTTTTCTTTTGAGAACGACTGTGTGTTGTTAATCCATGACAAGAATGCAGCAGGCAAGGAGTGAAATCTAGAGTTGCTTTAGCAGTACTTTCAAATAGTGAAATAGCCTAGTGGGCTAAATTGCTGAGGTGGTGTAAAACTGTGTGTAGAACCCACTAGACATGTATACTTCTTAAGTTTGTATGGTGTTTGATCCAAAGTTTGTTGAAATCAGTGCAGACTCATCTACTGACTTCCACTGAATTGTCTTTCATGGTCACATTGCTATTAAAGGCCTAACCCCAGATCTTCTAGCATTCATGAAGAGTGTGATTTATAGATCACTTAAAGATCAGCCACAATTTAAGACTTCCTGCCCTCTCATCTGACCTTCCACTGCTAATGATGGAAAAAGACATGGCAAAGCATGGTGAATATTGGATAAATTCTCTATCGTATCTGCACAGTTTCCTGTCCATGTGTGAGTCTTACCACTGACAGTCAAAGCATATTTCATATAACTTGTCTCCTTGAAATACCAAAAAAAAGAAAGACTTTGTGTCAGGCTCCAGGTGAAGGCTACAGACCTTCCCTCAAACCAATTATCTGCATGATCTCTCCATACATCCAAGATGACTTGTCAATTACAGATAATAGTATTCAGATGCACGTCACTGTTCTTCAGCAGTGCATATTATCCACAGACAAGTGTCTTTTGTATTTACTGGGAATACACACCCCATAACTCAGTCCTGGAGCTTCTTTTTTTCCCCTTGCCTTTCCACTTTCCCTTCACCTTTCCATTTTCAGCTTTTAATTAATAGTTGAGCCAATGACCTTAAAATGTAACAGTCCAGGCATGGTGGCAAACGGATTGAAATCTTGGGATACTGGAGGAGAAAAAGTTGGTAACAACAGTTACACACCACTCCTCGAGTCTGGCTATTATGGCTGTATCAAGTGAGCTTTTGTGAATAACAAGTTTGAGAAACGCATTTTAAAATACCATATGTTGGTGCTAGGTTTGTTGATGTTCTGTACACAAACTATGCAAAAACAAATACTCTGAGTCATGTGGGCATTTATGATTTTAAGAGGTGGGAAGATGGATTATAAAAAGACAAGTGACAAGTACACCTATGCTATAATAAATAAACATTGTGGTTTCCCACTGGTCTGGGAAAGTATCTTTTGCGGGTCATTTACCATTGTCTTATCATGCTTCAGATATTCTGTAGTCCTTTTTGCTTAAGGTTTCCCTGAATGTTTTCAGGCATGTTGATTTCTCAGTTTAAAGCATTAATCATTATCTAATGTTAACCAGCATATAGTGTTTATTACATAAAGCCCTTGGATGCCTCATTTGAAAGGAACTTTTATAAAGTATTGGAATGAATAGATTCTTTTGATTATTCTTAAATTTTGTGAAATACATGAATAATTAATAAGCACTTCTCTACAAACCAAGACTATGAGATGCCAAATTCCCAGCATCTGCCCAAGGCTCTCTCACATTATGCTGGCTTTTAGCCTTCTGTGCCTGTTCTGTGCCAGTCCACCACTGGACTCCTTACTGTGTGCCTTTTCTTGAACCCCTTTTGAGAGATGTCCCATAAAATGTGGAAAAATCACCAGAAGAAGCCCTGTTTTCTGGGGAAAAATGTTTGGTGTCTTGGTTTTCTTCCTGCCTCATCCTGCTGAAGACTCCTAACAAGGTGAAGAGGACATGGTGTGCACTGCTGCAGAATACACAAGCTTCCCTTTGTGTCACTACTTTCCATCTTGTATTTGGGCAACTGAGAGAACAGATATCTGCCCATCGCCTTTTTTTTTTTTTTTTTTTTCCAAGTATCTGTCTGGTAACACCTCTGTGTTCTCTCTAGTCTTCCAAAATCATGGCAGGAGCAGGTCCCATGATGCAGCTACCTGATAAGGTAGAGAAAAATTCTTGCTACAGGTCTGGAAGAAGAGAACATTATGTTTCAGAGGTAGTGGGAAAAATGCCTCTCTGTTTCTTCTGTTCAGGATGGCAAGGCAAATGTATGTCTGTATGGGAGGAAGATTAGGGGGAAGGATGAACAAGACTATTTGCAAACAGCTGTGACAAACAAAAAAGCTTTCTTTGTAGACTCAGTTTTACCTATGAGGCAGTGCTTAGTGCTTGTAGTAGAAAAGTTAAAGCCATCACAGTGTGGAGTCTTGTCCCCAAGATGATCCTGCATCAAGGGCAGTCAAAGATTAAGGGTAACCAAAAGAAAATAATAAAGATTTTATTTTAAGTAAAGGCCAACTAGATAAAGTGAAGCAAGGAGAATTAGAGCTGCAAGGAGGATATTAATGTGGATTGGGTGGAAGTTTTGCAGGCAATCTCTGAAAGTTTCCACTATATGTAAGAATGACATGAAAGAAATTGCAGAGTTGATAATATGTCCTCTAATTACTATACTAACTTAATTACTTTAAATACTATATATTTGGATTACAAATTGTGTGGAAGTCTTCTGCCTTTTGTAAACAGAAACTCGTGAACTTCCACAGTCTTAGTCCATTCCACCTCTGGAACTGGCTGATCTCCTGTTATGCATTATGACTAAGCACCACTCTGCTTGTGCTGGTGACCTCTCCACCACTTTCACTTTATTTTCTGGCATCCTGGTGCCTGCATGAAGGCAAAAGCTTCTCTTGAATATTGTTGCAAGGTTATTACAGGATCCTGAGTTTCCACAGAGGAGGTCTGTTTGCCTCTTTATCCTCTGCAAATTTCCCATTAAATGCTCCCCGGATTCTTTTCTGCTCTCTTATTTTCACTCCTCCTGGATTTTAGAAGACTTGATCCACATTGCTGTATTAAAAAGAAATCCTTCCAAAGTTCTTCTGAAGTACTGATAACTTTCTGTCTTCTCTGCTCCAGATGTTGAGTTTTTCCTCTACTCATTGAAAGGGAATCTATAAACCATGACTGTTGTTTTTTTTTTTGGTTTGGTTTGGTTTGGTTTTTTTTAAATTATTTTATTTTATTCCAATGATTTGTTTAGCTGACATTTTAATAGTTAGCAATTTGTTCTCTGTGACTTCTAGTGCTAGATTTATTGTAAAATGTGTGTTGGGAACAATTAAACATTTTAAAATTGCAAACATACATCATTTTCTACAAATTTTATATCAAGTAATGACTTCAATTGTCCTTGGAAAAAAAAAATAATTTCTATATCAAGGTCACTAATCCAGAACTTTGAAGGAGCAGGAAATTTATCAAGGATGGAAAACTCTGAAACAGTCAACCTCTTTTCAAGGCAAATCAGCCCAGTGAAAGCCAAATGTTTATATCTCAAGTTAATCCATCAATTACTGTGGATTTTTAATCCACAATCCCACTCTGCATTAGAGACTGTGTGAAAAATCCCTTCAAAATCTGGTTAAAGAAAGGCCTGACATCAAACCGATTCTCTGTTCTTAAATCTGAATTGGTAGCACAGAGAGATTAGGTTGCTTTACATGTACTTTAACTGGTAGGAGCCACTGTAACTTGTATGAGGTTCAGCAAGGCCGAGTGATGGGTCTTGCACTTGGGTCATAACAGGCAATACTATAGGCTTTGGGAGGAGTGGCTGGAAAACTGCCCAGCAGAAAAGATATGAGAAGTGGCTGAGGGAACAGGTGTTATTTATACTAAAAAAAAATGGCTCAGGGGAAACCTGAGCTTATTGCTCTCTACAACTACCTGGAAGGAGATTGTAATGATGCGGGGGTTGGTCACTTAACCCAAAAAGCAAGCAATAGAATAAGAGCAAATGGCTTAAAGTTGTGCCAGGTGAAGTATGGATTGGATATTAGGAAAAAATTCTTCACAAAAAGGGTTGTCAAGCAATGGTACAGGCTGCCCAGTGAGCTGGTGGAGTCACCATTCCTGGAAATATTTAAAAGAAGTGTAGATGTAGTCCTAAGGGACATGGTTTAGAGGAGGGCTTGGAAGTGCTGGGTTAACAGTTGGACTCAATCTTAAAGGTCTTTTCCAACCTAAATGATTCTGCGACATTCTTGAAGGATTGTTACCTTTTACTGGGCATTCCAGTGACACGGGTTTTGTTGCATTTCTCTGTGATCACTAACATTTTAAAACCTTTTCTGTGGGTTTTAGCATGCTGGAGGCATATTAATAATTCATAATATTATCCTACCCATCTCTAAGTTTTGAAATGAAGATACAGACTTAATTTTCTATATGTACCAAGAATAGAAAGTTTTGATGGTTTCTTGTTGCCTTCACAAGCTCAACACCTTTTTTGTTTCATACAAAATAGCAAAAATTAATTTCACAGAATTAACTTGAAAATCCTTTACTGAATAACTCATTCTAGAACATCTGGCTGACTCATAGAGGCTTTGCTGTTGCAAGAAAATTTCAATCCTAATTTGCTCTGAGCATATCTGCATTTCCTTTGATTATTAATATGATGGACAGGTTTCACACTGGTTTGTGCCAACATAAAGTAAGCTCTGCAAATGAAATTTACTCTGAGCTTAATGTTCTGTGAACTACATGTTTTCTTCTACTGGAGGACTGATCCAGACAGTCTTTCCTAACATACCCCTTAGATGCACCACTGGGACTTTATCTCCATCTACAGTATGCA
>JANHFX010009837.1:49773-67260 GCA_027560015.1 Chloroceryle amazona | reverse complement strand
GAGGGAGGGAGGGAGGGAGGGAGGAAGAATTTTGTTCTTATGACTAGAGCAGACAGCTTGACTTACCATTGTCCATATTAGGCAACTTGAAAACTTCTTTTTAACAATTCTTGGATTTAAAGTGTTTATTTCCAGTCTGATACAGTATAGGTATTTTGTAATTCTTGTGCAGAAGTAAAACAAGTTTATGGTTCAAGTCAATTAAGCCAAGAAAAGTAAGAGATGTTAAATGTACAGTTTGATATAATTTGATAAGCAAATCAATCTACCATCCAAAGAGGTACCTTTCCAGATCTGTACTTTGAAATTGTGTTATGTAGTCTTCAAAAATACCTTCTGAGAAGAACCCAAACCAGCTTACTACCTGACATTCGAAATCTCACACATTTCTTAGTGTCTGTCTGTTGCATCTCAATGCATCCTGCAAATAAACTGCGTTTGCTGCGCTCTGCATAGACAACATTCCTCCAAATCACACATGACATCCAAGTCGAACATGGCACTGCAGGAGTTACAGGTGCAGCCAACTAAAACCCTGTCAAGGGAATGTGAGGTATGAAGGTGACAGTTAATATCTATTAACATTAGCTTTTTTAGCTCCCTCACGAATTAATGGATATTAGATGCAGTATCAGCTTCTAATTATCTCATATTTGTTATAGGCACCGTAGGCTGGAGTCTGGCATGTGCACAGGTGCATGGCTTACAAACTGATTATAGGCTATGCTAGAAAGAGATATCTTGCTCCAGATAGCTGAGTAGTTATCAGAGGGACTCAAGTGCCCTTCACAATGTGGCTTGGGCTGCTCAAGGCCTGTTGGGAATACTGGGGAGATGAAGAAAGAGCTTCTCTTCTTCTCCCACCTTGAGCAACCTGCAGGACAGGCAGCACATGGGATCCCACCCCTGGGACCACCCTGGCTGGTCCCAATACACTCCTCCCTCTTGCCCTCCACAGACATTTGTAAGCAGAGTGCCCATTCTGCCTGCTCACCATCCTATTTGAGGGCAGAGGCTGAGCTTGAATATCTCTGCTTTTAGAATTGTAGAATCATTAGGGTTAGAAAGGAGCTCTAGGATCATAAAGTCAAACCTTCATCCTAACACATCTCTATCCACTAGACCATGTTGGCTGAGCCTGATCCCCCTATTATCCTGCACTTGCCGTGTGATCACCCCCTAGATGAACTGTTCCATAATCTTCCCTGCAACCGAGGTCTGGCTGACAGGCCTGTAGTTCCCCGGATCCTCCTTCCTGCCCTTCTTGTAGATGGGTGTGACGTTGGCAAGCCTCCAGTCATCTGGGACTTCCCCAGTTGACCAGGATTGCTGATAAATGATGGAGAGAGGCTTGGCAAGTTCTTCTGCCAGCTCCCTCAGCACCCTTGGGTGGATCCCATCCGGCCCCATAGACTTATGGGTGTCCAGCTGGCTTAGCAGGTCTTTCATTACTATTTCCTGGATTGTGAGGGGATTATTCTGATCTCAGCAACCTTATTTATTATTCAACAACTTATTATTCTGATTCACAACAGGATATCTGCCTCGTTGGCCTTCCTCAACTTTACCCACAAACATTTGACCAGTCCGTCACGCTTGTTGACTATGCAATCAGAACAGTCCCTAATACAGAGAGCCACCCCATCGCCCTTTCTATCTTGCCTGTTCCGTCTGTAGAGCTTATAGCCATTCACTGCAGCACTCAGGAGAGTTGTCCCACCATGTTTCTGTAATGCCACCTACATCATAGCAGTTGTGGTGCACAATGGCCTCCAGCTCCTCCTGCTTGTTTCCCATGCTGTGTGCATTAGTGTAAAGGCACTTGAGATGGGCTAACGACTTAATTCCTAACAATGGCTTGCCACCCTTAGGCTCAACTCTAGCAGGCCTAGTTTTTATCCCATTTTTTTCACAACAATCCCAGTTACTAAGTTTGTGTAATTAACAGCTAAGTTAGATCTTGACTACTCAATAACCTTCAGGTCTAGCTTCTTCAGAAGTGCTTCCTGGAGTAAGCTCTGCCTGTCACCAAGAGGGAACAAAATGGAATCTCATGAAAAGATGAGATGACAGGACTAAACTGAGTCTCAGTGACTGATGGGGATTGAATACAATAGAAACAAGAATTACTGTGGAGACCTGAGCATAAAGGTTTTCATTAAAACTATACTGCTTTCCTTTTTTTGTAAGTACAAAATGCAGCAGCTTGATACTGAGTCAAAGTAAGCAAGATGCTTCCACCTTGTAAAGCCTAGACCCTGCAAAATTTCATCCAGAAAGCATAGGGATGATATGTAAGGTAGGAAGTGGGAGAAATCTCTAGAAACTACCCATGAAGAAAACAACCCACTAGAGAGGGTGGCAGCTGCCCCTTCCCACTTGTGTGGAGCCAAAGACATCCAAATCCAGCCAACACATCCTGCCCAGCTGCAAGGCTGTGTAATTTTTCTGAAACTCTAGCTGTAAGACTAAAGTGCAATTTTCAGCCTGCAAAAAAGACACCAGCAACAGTTCTTGTTTGTGGGTGGCTGCATAAATATGTTTATAGAGAGGAACAGGTCAGAGGAGATGCAGTCCATGAAACTTCAGAAGCTATATTACAGAAATCATTGTGCAAAGCACTACCTAGACTTCAGAAAATGATCCTGAAATTGTAAAAATCCTCATTAAACTGAAATACTGTCCCAATAAAAAGCCTCTTATATCAGACATGCTGATAACCACTGAAAGCAAGAAGCTGCAGGAAGAAGGGTTTGAAGTAAATGTGATTTAAGTGCTACCTATTACTGATATAAAATTTGACAAGTTTGAGCAAGAAATGTAAAATGACCCAACTTCACAGCAGCTTGAGTGAATTATTGTGGAGTGAGGCTAACAAGAAATAGCCCAAGCACCACCAACTATACAAAAGGCATTGGGATTATGGAGATGGAATAGCTCCTGGTGATGAGATTTTTTAGTAGAAAAAAAGAGTGTCACCATAGGATAACACAGGAGGTCAGTAATGTAGTGCAAAATTCACATGAGATGTTGAATAAAGAGGAGATCACAGTATCTGGTGCTGGCCAAAGAAAGGAGCCTGAACAGAAGTCCATCCAGGAACAAGCAGCACTACTGGGGATAAGGTACCCAGGTGTGATATCTATAGTACATTCAGGGAAAGCATGTCAGATGGCCTGTGATACCACGTTTAGTTCCTGATTACCCTGAGACCATGGATGCCAGTCTGAATTTTGTATCTTTGTATCTCGAATTTGTAACTTTGTATCTTGAATACATGGCTCCATAGTATGGGGGTCTAGCAACACACTTTACAGCATTTTTTTCTGAGTTAATCAGTTTCAGAAGTGAGAGGGAAAAAAAAAATCAAAAAAAATCTTTACCTTCATTTCTTGAGCTAAATAAACCAAAGATAAGCACCCCTGAAATGATGGCACAAGATCTCTATGCCAGGCAGTGGGAACAAAGGATATGAATGACAAACCCTCTCAGGATGCAAGTGGAACAGTGTTGAATTTCAGCACCAGATATTGAAGATGGAGCTTGTCATGTCTACATCAAGGCTAATGGAAGGACACTGAAACAAAAACAAGGGGAGGTTGCAATCCCTTCCCTGTAAGTAAACAGAAAGTTTAGTGGCACTCCTGATGTCACACATTTCCCATCTGGACAGGACCCAGCTGTACTGAAGAAACAATGTGCTTCCTTCTGGAAAGGGGAGCTGGCTGCAAATTAGCAAGTGCACAGTTAGAGACAGTGCATTTCAGACTGCTTGCACTGAGATCATCTCAACATCTATAGTGCAAACCTGAGCATGGTTTTACCAGGGGTCTTAGTGTGTGGCTTCATGTGACTCAAATCTGGTGCTCAGTGTGTCCCCACTGGAACAGCATGTGCTTAGGGGCATGGAAAATGAAGGATGACTAGCTAACTCCAGAGGTAAAACTATTTTTACTGAGCTTGGGAAGAGTCCCTGAGCAATTTCAAGTAAGGCTATGCAATTGTTTCTGTGGTAGCACATGTTTCGAGGCATGTGCACCTGATTGGATCAGAACTTGTATTCATTGCACGAGTTGCAGGTGTAGCTCTGGACAGCACTGGTGTGAGCCAGACTGGGAACTGTTTTTTTGTCTTTTGAATTCAGCTGCACCCTTCGATGGCAGTGGAAAAACCACAGAGAATAGCAGTGGGGAAATGTCATTCTGAAAGTATCTTCTAGCTGGTCAGAGGACTAGAGAATAAAACACTGTATCTCAAAAATGTAGTGCAACTGTGAGTTTCAAGAAATTAAAATCTGTCCTAATTCTGCTATACCTTTCAGTTTTATAGCTATATAGCTCTGACAGAAAAAGATATGGGTTTTTTATTTTGTATTGTATTTTTTTGAACTGATAAACCTCCTTGTACAGACACTATTGTATTGCTATTAAGGTTATCGTTCACTAGTTTCTTTTTCTGGTTATCCTTATAGAAATATTTGCTCTGATGCAAGGCAACTTTTGTATCATTGTACCTAGGTATATGCTAGAAATACTTCACTATTTTCATTACACTGCTACACACACACTGTTTGGAACCAACTGAGGCCCTGATGACGATTGCAGTTATTAATATTCTTTTTAATTAATTTTTGAGGATTTGAAATCCTATTTTTATCCTTCTTTTTAGTTATATTAGGCAGTTTAGGTTGGGCAAACTCAAAGAGAATTCCTAATCATCTCCTGTGTGAGGCACCATAGCATTTATGAATTCAGTCTTGCAGCAAGAGCAGAGGTATGAGAATCGCTAATCAGGTTAATGAGGTCCTAGAGACAGAAAATATTTCTAAAAACAACAACAAAGTCCCTCAAGGATAATGATGTAAATGTCAGAAGTTTCAAGCAAGTAGTCACAATGATGGATGACACACTGCTCAAGTGACTGGAAGTTCTTGCAGTGCTATGTAAATAATCATTTTCCAGCATTGATATGTAATGCATCAGTAAAAGTTAAGAAGAGATGTAGACAGATCTGACAACGATCTGAAGTGCAGAGCAGCCTTACTATGCAGTCCTCATTATGTTGTTTTATTCTAAGATTTTGGTATGTAATGTTGTTTTTTTTTTCTCTTGTTTTGCCTACTGTAGTTCAAAATGCTTTCTCTGCTTCTCCCCTACACCTAGGAATGAGGAAAATAAAACCAGCAAAGTTTCAGATAAGTAATTCTATTGTCATTCCCACAAATATGAGTGGCAATTTAGGAAATTACAGGGGGATGTTGGAAAAAAACTTCTTTAATACGACTTGAAGTGTTCTTGTGATGCAAAACACTATCCACAGTGAAAACTGCATTTGGAGAAATGTGTTATGTAGTAGAGGCCAACAAGACAGGCCTTTCAGTGTCACTCTATATATTTATTTTGAACTAATATTTGGCAGTACTGAGACAACTAAACTATTTTGACAGGTGTATCATAAAAAGATATCCCTTCATTTCAAATTAATTTCATCAGTTGTCTTTTCACTTTTACTTGCATTTTGAAAATATATGGTATCTGAACAGTTTTAAAGTACTATAGAACTTCATAATGAGTTTTTTTTAGTTATTTTACTAAATATTCAAAACCACCTCCTTGACTTTTATGTTACCAGGATCCCCTTGAGCATGTTGGCATCATTGTAACTGTAGTGGATTTCATTACAGTATAAATTAGAAGTTTGTGATACTGCTATGAAATATATCTCAAATAAGCATAGAAATACGAGGAATGGATAGATTTCAGAAACCTCAATAAGCTCCAAAGTCAGATTACTTTATTGATTTATATTCACTAGACATGATTTATATTATTTTGTTGAATGAAATAACCTTCCCTATGCCCTTAGTTTACAAAAGTCTGTCTGCCTAACAGTGACCAAGAGCAGATACTTCAGAAAGGGGTGGAAGAGACCCTGGAAAAGATCGTTATGAAAAGGGGCACCTTCATAATACTCTCTGTCACTTGATGGACAGTATGTGCCGAAAAGCACAAAGGATTATATTGGTTACTATCTAAAATAAAGTGATCTCTAAAGAGAGCTCAATGGATTTGGATCTGCTTTCCAATTTATCCACACCCTGCCACATGGCTTTCCTTTTAGATAGGGTAAACTTTCTGAGATTTACTAGATTTTACATAGTGATGCCCATGTCTGTTACTTACACAGACATACATAGTGCATAACCTAGAAGCATATCTACGTGGTTCAAGTGTCAAGTGATGCCCTTCAGTGCTTGTTACCTGGCATTTGAGAACAGCAAAATGTCATCTGTCATTGCACTTCCTCATCACCCTGTTTTCCAAGCTCCTTCTGAAATTCTTCAAACTTGTCTCTAGTCTTGAATAATTCAAATTACTTTATGTCCTCTGCAAATATCATGACCTCAGGGTCCTGACAGTTGAAGAAGGATCAGCTTATACGTACTTTTATGTTATTTCTAAGCATCCACTTGTGATCACCGTTGAAATACCAGGCTAAAGAGACCTTTTGTTTAACAAGTTCAGCTGTTCTTACAGTCTTAAAGTCACCCGTTTTCACTGTTATCATCAGTTATTAACTGTTTCACCACATAGTGCCGGTAAAACCCTGAGCGTATGATCACGGAAAAGGCTGCTTGATAATCTAAATGGTGAAGCTGTAACTTCAGCAGCAATGCTTGTGTGCACAGGTGCATAGAAAACACTAGGACATCTCACCAAAACTAGCTATAAATTCCAGCCTGGCTTAAGAAAGGACATTTGTTGACTTTAAACTGCAAAACGAAACTGAGAAGAATCAAAGCAGTGTTGGCAAGAATTTGAAAACAGGCAGAATATGCCTACAGTTAAAAATGTCAGTCACATAGTTCCAGTTTAAGCAATATTTTGGTTACGATATCACCCAGCAGAATGACTGATGGAGAAAGATAATCTTTGCAGAGCAGTTCAGGTTGTGTCTGCAAACAAATTGATGGGCAATAAATATTTATATAACTTGCTTTTGAGTGGCGGGACTACACTTGAACTACGAGCCATCTGTGCCATCTTCTCTCTGCTTTTCTGCCTGCACTATCTGCAGACAATCTTCAGAAAAGTCAGGTGATTGCTGCTGTCTTCTAGTTAAGGAAAACATTGTTGTCTTTATTCACAGCTTGTGAAATCTTCACCACTCATCTGTCTGTCATATTAGTGACTATGAAAATAGTTAACATTCCGCAAAGGGGTCTTGTCCAGTCACTACTTGATTAATCTACTAAACCTTGAGTAATTCTTTACTTACAAATGTAATTGTTCTGTTGGGGTCCCACACCTGAACTATCCACAGGTTTTACCATAAGGTGAGGGAAAACAGTATTTCACACAGGGTAACACTTGCCTTCCAGGAAAAGCTGCAAATACTTCATGATAACAATAGTCTTGTCTTACATTAATCAAGACGGAAATCTGTAGTAAAGGGAGGAAAAGAAACACTCTGGATAATTCTATGCTTGGGGATTTATTTTTCTAACCTAAGACTATGATTTTTGATGATTCTTTCAAAAATGTATTTGAGTCTTGAAAAATAGGTAAGCAAACTGTTCTGGTGTTTGGCATGAATTAGTAATTAATACTTCTACTAAAGCTCATGCATATATTTCTTTGAAAAGTTTTTTTTTGTGATCCGTTGTTTTAATGCGGCTGTGACAAATCAAAGAAAGTGATATGAATGGCAGCTTTACCTTGCAAGACAAATCTATTATCTGCAACTGTAACATTATAATATATCTTACACTTTAATTTCTTTAAGCTGCTCTACATATTTGTAGCAGTCATTTTTCACCAAAATTAACAGTTCCTTCTGACCTCCCGTAAAATATGTGTGTGTTCTCCTATACTTTTCTGTCAGCTAGAAGGTCACTTCCAATAAGCACAATATCTTATTTGTGTGGGAGCTCTCCATAGCAACTAATGAGCTCCTGAGGGCAAGAAAAGCAATGAAGCTCAACTTTGATTTACAAAAACGAATCAGTCATTTCCCCTTTTTTGATAGTGACTTTGGCAAGATTTATAGTTCAGCTATGTTGTCATTTGTTTCCAGTACAATTCCCATAGAAAAATTAACCCTGTTCTTCACAGCTTGGGAAAAGTCCTGCTCTCTGGATCTCCTGTGTGTACCTCAGCTACACCAACCTCCATGCTGGATGTCTTCTTATTACCCTGTGGCTGTGATAAATTTTGAAAATCCGATGACCTGCTGTTGACGAGTGGCACATATCAAATGACTTGAGCTAGGGAAGTCCTTTCATGGCAATACTAGAGCTACTTCTCCTCTGATCATGGGCACCACTTTTGTTTGTTTGTTTGTTTGTTTGTTTTTTCTTTAAAAAATTCTCAGTTTTAAAAATCTTTCCAGTTGGGTCTCAGGATCCATGTCAGCACTTTATGCCTTCATCAGGAAGCAAAGGGTAGGCTTATGAACATTTTAAAATATTGTGGCAAAGTGATTGAAGTTCCTAAATCTTACTGCTGACCATTTTATTCCACTGACTGGTGCCCCATTAAGTATGATTGGCTTTGTTTTAAAGCCTGCAGTTGTCTCTCCATGAAATAGGCGTATGTCACACTTTCATGCTGTTTTCATTATTTCTGTTATCCTGTTTTTTATATTCCTCTTTTTCAGACAGAATATAGAACAATCAACTTTCTATATTTCTCCATCATCAGTTTATCTGCAGGACTTCCTGGACAAGCAAAACTGGATATCCTGAAAGTCCAACTCAGATATTGTAAGTGGAAAGTACCAACCTCCAAACATCTTCTCTGTGGTTCTCTTGCTATCCAGTGAGCATGTATCCATTTTGGATTCCATTTTGAGGTAGAGTTGTCTTTTTGCTTCAAGTTCACAAAACACCTGTTCCACTTTACAGAAGAACTGTGAGCAAAATAACTTGTTCTCTCCATGAATTTGAAATTAGTCAATGTGTTCTAAAATTATGCGTCAGGCTGACAGACACAAAAGAATGCAGGCAGCATAGTTAGATAAGTCTAATTTCTTTAGAAAAAAATCCTTTTAGGTATACAGTCCTCTCTCTATGGTACATATTCCATTTCTTTCTCTTATTCCCCCTTGCAGTATAATAGAGCACATAACTACTTGCTGCAGATCTTTGTGCATTCAGTTGTACATGAACCAGAAAACCATGGTGAAATCTTCACTGCTTTTAATGACAGATTTGCTAAGATGCTACAGAGAAAAAAAGCTAGACTAAGCTGGACAGACAGTTCCTTTGTTTCTTGAGGTTATTATTATAAGATAAACAGTGTTTTCAAATTATTATCCATCCCCTTTGTCTCTAAATCGTAAATAATCTTTTCTATAAACTGCACATAACTATTCTACTCATGATGCTTCATGTAGCTTCTCAAAGTTTAAAATGTATTCTGTTATTGATGCAATTTATTATCCTAGTAGATTATTGTTTACTAACATTATCCATCATTCCTCTGCTTTCCAGTGTACTACTCAAGTCAAAATCCCCAAGGAATTTTTTTTCTTTCACAGTTCATGTATACTTACATTTTTCCCTTGTGAAACATCACCCTCAAAAACAGTAAAAACCACTTTCCTGTTACCTGAAAGTAGCTGCACAAAACCCCACAAACATTTTGTATTTCATTAAATTTGTAGCCAGATAAGTAATATTCTTTCTAATTTGCATGAATTTGCACAGCTGTCCAACTGCATTTTTTAACATTTTCCTTAAATTCAGTTTTCAGTTACTTTAAAAATGTTACAGGGCATCTTGGCTTCTCAGGAGCCAGAGGAAAAGGCTGAGGAGGTGGCTGTGTAATCATGCTGTTTGGCTACTAATGTTAAACTAAGCCACAGTGTAGTGAATATAGAATGTTTCAGGGTGCAAAGTCTGCTGGTGAAAGTGTTCTGACAGACAAGAGCAGCAGCACCTTCAGAGCTGAGTCCAATCTATTAGAAGGGTGAACTTGGCCTTACTGTCTGGAAAAATGTCACTAGAACTGATGGAGAGTTCCAGTCTCCTGGCAACAAAAGCAAGAAGTGGGTGCTGGGCTCTTGGAGGGTTTTATCAGGACCTTCAGACATTCCTGTATTTTCCGAAAAGTCTCCTAAATATGGGCATTGACCTTGCCAGTCTTGTTGTCATTGGCAGTGATGTTTGGTTGTTATGCCTACTGAAGCATTCCATTTCCACTAAACCAAACACAATCTGTGTAATTTCCTGATATTAAAAGCAGAGCTTTTTTATCTCTTTAGTTTCAACACTGATAACCTTTGACCAATTCTCTTTTTTAATTCTCTTTTGCAAAGAGTAACATTCAGCTATTTCGTTGTCAGAAAGCTTATGATCATGTAGGAAAAGGCAGTGCTAATGAATTTCACGTAACAAATCTGATAGCACTGAAATCATAAGCACCAGCACATCGGCAAAATTGCTATTACCTTCTCTTTACTGCAGACCGAGTAAGAAAATATCAGATTTTTCATTTCAAAAATCTGATGGTTATGCGCAATTGAAAGCTCATTGTGTGAATATTTGTACTTACTGCCCCTGAGAATGGCCAAGGCAGAATTCCTAGTTTTGCATCTTTCAAAGTAGAGTTAGGAATTAAGACACGCCATATTTGCCACAATCCAATAGTACTCTTTCATAAATACCTGAAATTAAACATTTCCTGAACCAGCTCTGTAGTGTGTGTGACAACATGCTATTTATGTTATTGTCCTCCTGATAACCAATCCACAATCATATGGTCTGGTTCAGATGCGAATCAAGATGATAAATATTTATCTGACTTTCCTTTGTGCTTAGATTGAAAATCACACCAGCAAAGACAATTTCAATATTGTGCATGTGGTGCCACTCTTCATCTGTTCAGCTACCACACTCTTCAGGGCATGGAGTGGAGATGAAGGTGTCGCAACACTTTGGAGCTCTGATCTCTGACTGATACAACTGTAGCAAAAATAGACACATATATATCAATTCTGTCAAATATAGACATTTAGCTGGTGACATCAGCTATTTGCCACAGACAGCAGCAATGTCTGGCCATAGAGGACAAAGATGGTAAGAATAAAATGAAGCAAGAACATGAGAAATCAAGTGGAAAATCACAAAGATCATAGCGAGGGAGGGATGGTGAGACGACCAATAAATGTTTCAAGAATATCAGGAACAAGAGGTCAGTAAGGGTTATAGAAATGTTCATTGAGAGGGAAAGAGTAATTTATTGACAGAAAATGGATTTTATAAACAGTGAACTATCTCCAGAAATTGGTCCTTTGCCTCCAAGTCTATGAAGAAGGATTGGGAGAACCAGGAACAGACAATTATGCTTTTGTAAGGAAGAAGAGGGAGAGTAAAACTTCAAGCTCTGTGGAAAAAAGGGATTAAATACACATCTAGTGCAGGAAAATCTAGTGTGTAATACAACATTAACTCTGATGGGAAATTAGTCAACATGAGTTGGATGTGGAAGCATTTTTCTTTAGTACGGAAAACTATGCATTTGGAGTCTGAAGATCAAGTGCATGAAAAGAAAAAGCAGCACCTTTCTGTCTCATCAGTCAGTGTATTCAGTAGTGATGGATGTGAGCAAGCCCTTGCTAGCATGTTGATGAGTTAGGCCAAGGAAGGTCCAGCAGCCTCCATCCCATGTACTCAGCAGCTTTCTTTTAAAAAAAATCTGATGTTATTGTTCAAATGAAGGATGCTAACTGGCTGACAAATGTTTTTCTTTCACATTTTACTTCACCTTTAATTCCATCAGCTCTTTTTGTGTGTGTTTTCTCCTTATGTGGGTGGGAGTATCTTAGCATTACCATAAGGAACTGGAAAAGCTCTTGTTTAGGAACAACAAAGATGCTCAAAAGTAACCTTGTAGTCCAAACCATCAGTGTGTGGGATCCCTTCTCTGCCTGATTTAGATCACAGATGTGGATATGGGCTTCCTATCTCCCACAGGAGCATCCTGACCACAGGGCTATTAGCTACACTGTTGTAGACTTTTTTCATTCCTCACTGATGATCTTCAACATTTATTGTCACTGAAGAAAAGAGAAAAACAGTCTCCTAGCTCCGCATTTAAGGCACTCACCAAGTATGTGCCAAATGGTTGAGGTTAATTCCTGTGTTTTTTAGTCCTTGTGCACAGTGTCTTGTCTTCAATATGCTCTGAGTCATAAAAAAACACCAAACAAAACATAAAATGTCCCAATGTTCCCAGCAGGGATATACAAGGCTGGTGCATCCCAGGGAAGAGTTCATACCTGCATCTCACAGATCCCACAGGAGTGCTGTTACACAAGATCAATCTGAAATACCTCTTGCTTTGCTTGGAACCTCTACTGGAGACATGAAAGACCTTTTGTAGCAGCAGTTTTGTGAGGAAGTGGCACTTTCCAACGTCTGAACTCAACAGGAGCCCACAACACTTAATAGTTTGCTATACATAGTCAGCTGTAACCAAGGATTTCTCTGCAACATGTGCCTACACTCTACAGCTTTGGGCATTTCTGGGACATTTTAGCACAAAGATTGGCCTCTGATGTTACATCTGCTTATTCTGCACCTGTTTGTCAATCCTTTGATGTCTATAACTGACTGAAAATCCAGAATGTCTGTTTTGTCCTGACAATGCAATTACCCCTCTGTTATTACGTGAGAAGGTGCCCATGCTCAGTGAAAAGTTGTCCTTGGTATTTGGTGTAAGGAAGTCAGGACACAAAGAAGAAAGAGGGTAATGAAAGCAGCCTTAGGGAAAGGCAGCCTCATCACATCAAAGTAGAAGGACACTAAAAATGTGTAGGAGTGCAGCACACACATCTCAGAGATGGGAAAATGCAGTCAGATAGCTATAGGCTATGAAAAGGTATATGTCATGGAAATGTGACATGGCAAACATTCATCTAGCGTAGTATTGATAATGGCAAAGAAATATCCTGTCAATTGTGAATCACATCTGTAAGGTGCCACTTTTACTTTGACCATTAAAAAGGGGTGAGTTAATTACTACCTTGTTATCTGGAAGAAAGAATCACAATATAACTTACCCATGTGAAAAAGAAAGTCTGTATATTTTCTCCTCACTTTCTTAATGCAGGAGAATCAGAGAACTGTAAGCTAGACCATCTGATCAATGATTGCCCAGGTGGAATAAAAATAAAGCCAGAAAAAATGCCTATCTGCTTCAAAAGTGAAAACATGTCCCACAAAACTGAAAACATGTCCCACAAAACTGAAAAAGAAATTTTTTTTTTTGAGTGGGAGACAATTTTCCAAAAATACTCCAAAGTTGCAGTAGTTTTCCTCATGCAAAACCAGAAGTTCAGTAAAAAATATATTTTTTCACAAATTTCACTCACTATCTCATCTGCATTGACTACATAAGTACAGTCTTTCAGGTTTAAAATGTACAGGTGTGTCATACAGCCCTGTTAGATGATGGCCAAGTACTCTCACAGAGGCCACCAAAGCCCTGGGGTCACTGAACAGTTGAAGACTGACACAGACTCATGCCATAGCCCTGAGCCAGCTTCAAGCTCAGTCTGTGTAACCATGGCAGCACAGCACCCAGGAAGGGCATCAGCTTTGTAGCTGATGCTGATGTCCCTGTTACACTGCCACTGTTGCTGGCCCTGGTCCCATAGATGTTATGTACCAAATAGCTGGGTGAAATGGAAGTTTCACCTCCAAAATTTCTGTGATGAAGGACCTTAAAGTCAGTTCAGATTTGGCTGGACCAGCTACCCTACACCCACCTTGGGGAGGACTGAATGTGTTAGTTCAAACCCTCTGCTTGGATAAATGGCTGAATCTCTATTGATGTCAGGGAGACGAAGCCATTCACACGAGCTAAACAGCTGTCCTGTTGAGAACACATCAGTGTGCTCCCAGCCACGGCTTGAACGAGCAGCTTTGTGTGTAGCAGCTGCACAAAGATCCAGAAAAGAGCCTTTCCCTACCCGGGCAGAGGAATGTGAGCTGAGCTCATCACAGCTGGAAGCTTTCCTTTACATATCTTCCGGTCCACATGAAAGAGAATCATTACCTGTTGCTTTGTAGACTGAGCATGAAGAGTGCTTTTTATTGCAAATAGAAGGTGTGAGCATCATTCCCTTTGAAGATGAAGCCAAAATTCTAGACTCTGACGACAGAAATATCAGGAGCATCATTAGTAACTTTCCTGTTTCTTCAGCACACAGTTGAAAGGCTGCTGTCATGGCAATTTTAAAACATTTGCTTTGAAATTATTTTAGATGCTTTTTTTTGGACTTAACCTAGCAGTTTTTCATCTGCTTTGTCTGCAGCTCAAACTGCACAGATTCTCCACATTTAAGTTGCTTACATTTATTTCCTTATATTTAGTTTTATAACCCTGATCTAGGTTTAGTTTAGCAAGGCATATACAGCCAGACAGAAAGATTTTCTCTTCTTACAGCTTACCAAATCAAAATCTGATTAACTGGTCTTCTTTACTTGTACATTGCTAGTACTTCCTGCTCAAGGGGGCAAACTTTTTTTCCTGTTTGCTTTGAAGTCAATATCACAAAGCAGTCTGAGCATCAGAAACAGAACTTTACCAGTTCTGTTTTACTTTATCAGAAACAGAACTTTACTTTGCCATTAAGTAAAACATTTGGCAATTTTCTTCAAAACAAAGTTAAAATGTTGATAATTTCAAAACAGGGTGGGACTGCTCAAGATGTAGGATTCTTCTGAGTTCAGATATAGTTTCTGAACTCTGGCCTATTTAGGTGCTAACAGTGAATGTGAGTGGCCAAGAGGCAATGTGTCTGTTCATAGAAGAAAAACTTGTCTCCAGTTTTTCTCATGACAGGACAAGACCAAGAGATGCTTTTGAAGCCATCACAATGTTATCTCAGGTATAGAGTAGGAAGCTGAGAAAATAAGAGGTGCTTCTTGTAACCAGCGGTGCTTTTACCTAAAACATGTTTGTCACGGTTTAGGGTCACTCAAACCAGGACATTGGTATACATTTCAGATGGCTTCAATTATCCAGGCATTGGCTATAATAAAGTATTTCTCTAACACTTAAAACTAGTTCTTTGTAATTTTTAATCAGAATTGTATTTCTGGAGAATGCTTCATGGGCAGGCAAATATATGAAATCAGACATCTCCTTGTGAATCATTTCAGCCTGTGAGAAAGAGAGAGGAGAATTTCAGGAAAGCCCTGCTCTTCCACCCCTGCCTCCCTGCATGTCTCAGGCTCCTTTGCTGGCTACTCTGCAGCCTAAGAGTAGCCTTCAGTTTGGAGATGCTAAAGGAGACAGGAGAGAAGTCAAACCCAGCTCCAGCTTGCTGATGCTGTGGCAGAGCCCATTTCAGCAAAGCGAAAAGCTGGGCTGGCCTTTCACTGCTCTTGGTTGCACCAGCACGGAAGAGGACACCAGCTTCAGCCTCATTCTCTTGTACACACACACAAAACTGGATGAAATGGAGATGGGGACCATCTTGCTCTCATTGTTACGTCCCCTTTTCCAGCATATTTACTCTTTGATGACTGGCAATAGCCTCCTTTTCTTCTTAGAAAGCAGTTCTCCTTCCTTCAGGAACAACTTCCATCATTAGAGAATGTTGGATTATTCTTACACATACCCATCCTGCAGATTAAAAAAAAAAAAAAAAGTCAAATAAACAATGACAGAAAGAATAGGTCATGCAGTAAGGGCTTCTGCTGATTACAGAAATCAGGGCTGAACTGCAGACCTCCACCACCCCAGCAGAGTTCTGTCAGAAAAATAAACTAAATAACCAGTGTTTCATAACAATAATAGTAATAAAAGTCACAGCAGGGAATTCTGCCTCCACCTGCGCAGAGACAGATCTAAGCTTCCCAAAGCCATAGCAATGCCTCTCCTGATCCAACAGCCTTTCAGTCTGCACTAGAAGAATCAGGAGAAAAAAAGAGCAAAGGCTGCCTCCATTGAAAGGCAATGGGTATGTGGGGCAAAGGCAGGACTGTGGCACTTTTCCCCTGGGGAACTCTCCCATTTGTACCTGGAAAGGAAACTATCACTATGGGAAAATTAGATACAGCTCCATTAAGGTCATGTCACAAACAGATTCCCATATCCCTGCCTCACCCCCACCAGCTGCTCTCCCAGTGGTCGTGTGGGGCTACACAGGACTCCTGCTCTTCCTGGGATTGGAAGGGACTGTGTACGAAGGTGACAAATGTGGGGTTTATTTTAAATTTACTACAGCTTTTTGTTTGTTCGTTTGTTTGTTTTCCAAATTCAGAGTCCTGTGGAGATTTCATGTTAGAAGAGATGGGGAAAAAAATCCTGCAGACATACTGTGTGGGAGAAGGAGTATTTTTTTCTTTTTAAATAAAGCAGTGATTATAAAAACATGACAGGAATACATCTTCATATGGGAAAGCCTGTCATCTTTAGTATTTCTGCTGGCAACAGGCACTAGATCTCCTTTATGAAACAGAAGCTTTTCACACACAGGGACAGCACTGAAGAATTTCTCTTGTGAAATGTGAATAAAAAGCCAGAGGTGGATGTAGCTAATTGCATTGGGAAAGGCTGTTAAAATAATCACTCATTTCCATCGTTATTGCTTATGCCACAGCAACACATCTTGGGTCAGGTCTTTTCTTTGCAGTGCCATCAGAGGGAGACTGTGATCTTCTGGAGCAAGATGACTTCTCTTTCCTGATAAGTACTTAACCAAAGCCTTGAAAAAACTGTGTTTTGTGCCTTTGAAAGTGATCTTTTTATTTAGTATTTTCTGCACTCAGAGTGTCTCAGTGATATTTCATTATTTAAGGTGTGTGCAAATAACTTTTCATTTCTTAACACAATTTACATCTTAGCAAGAATGAGTAAAAGTTCTTACTCAATACTACTCAAAACAAGAAGGATTTTAAAGTGAGTCTAAACAACAACAGAGAAATTTCAGGAATGTTGAAGGTGGCTGAGAAATTATAATCATGGAAGGACAACAGCTGGGGAATAAGGAGAAGCAGGATTCCCCCTCTGCTACAGTCCCATGGGATACCCAGTGTGAGAAGAACTAAGGTAATGCCAGCATTTGTCAGTGCTACTGAAAAATCCTGAATTTAATTAGCTCAATTTGATCCAACAGCAATAATTAGCTTCTGGTAGTTCAGCTCATCAGACATCAATGTGAAAGGGGGTCAGACGGCTGGTCCTCTGTAGATCCCTTCGTTTTGCCTATAAAGACTTTGGGAATCTTAACACAGACATGCCCATATCTGGAACAGCTTGTTCTGAAAACCACAGTGCTGATCCCCTGGATAGTGGGTGCTATGCCAGAGAGCACAAGGCTGGTAAACTGGGCAGGGAAACACAGAACCATAGAAACATAGAAATGTCTGGGTTGGAAGGAACCTCTAGAGGTCATCTAGTCCAACTCCCCTGCTGAGAGCAGGGACATCCTCAACTAGAGCAGGTTGCTCAGAGCTCTGTCAAGCCCCAC
>JANHFX010009837.1:15476-49673 GCA_027560015.1 Chloroceryle amazona | reverse complement strand
TTGCCCCTCGTCCTTTCACTCCAGGCCTTTGTAAACAGGCCCTCTCCAGTCTTTTTGTAAGCTCCCTTCAGGTACTGCAAGGTGGCTGTTAGGTCTCCCCAGAGCCTTCTCTTCTCAAGACTGAACAATCCCAGCTCCCTCAGCCTGTACCTTTGTATAAGGTACATACAATGGACACATGCCAACATAGCACACACCACACTAAACTACTCTCATGGGAATGTCCCTAAGCACAACATCTACCCGGGTCTTAAACACCTCCACCACTTCCCTGAGCAGGTTATTCCAATGCCTGAAGCCCTTTCAGTAAAGAAATTATTCCTAATATCCAGCCTGAACCTCCTCTGGTTCAACTTCAGGCCATTTCCTCTTGTTCTATCACTTGTCACTAGGGACAACAGACACCCAGCTCACTACAACTTCCCTTCAGGTAGCTGTAAAGAGCAAAAAGGTCTCCCCTCAGCCTTCTTTTTTCAAGGCTAAACAGCCCCAGATCCTTCAGCCTTTCCTCATAAGAGAAATGCTCTAAACCCTTTATTAGCCCCTGTACCCTCTCCAGCAGAGAGGGGCTCAAAACTGGACACAGTATTCTAGGTGGGGCCTCACCAAAGCCGAGTACAGAGGAATGATCTGCTCCTGCTGACTACACTATTCCTGATCCAGGCCAGGATGCTGTTGGCCTTCTTGGCTACTGTGCACACTGCTGGCTCATTTTCAGCTGGTTGTCAATCAACACCCCCAGGTCCTTCTCTGTTTGGCAGCTCTCCTGCCACTCCTCCCCAAGCCTGTAGCACTGCTGGGGGTTGTTGTGGCCAAAGTTCAGGACTTGGCATTTGGCCTTATTAAAACTCATGGAATTGGCTTTGGCCCAGGGATTCAGCCTATCTAGATCTGTCTGTAGAGCTTCCTGACCCTCAAGCAGATTGATACTTACACCCAGTTTGGTGTCATCTGCAAACTTACTAAGGGTGCACTCTATCCCCTTATCCAAACTGTTGATGAAGATAAATGTAAATGTCATAACAAATCAGTGGAAACAGTAATGAACTGTTAGGGCAGTCAACTCTCCAGACAAACACCAACTTACAAGCTCGGAAATGGACCGCAAGGCAGAGCCTGTGGACTTCCAAAGCACAAAACTACCCCGCAGCTTTCACAGAAGGGTCTGGCAGCCAGTTACAACAGTGACCAAGTGTTGTAGCGCTTTGAACCTGACTCAGGAATGAGGGCTGTCCTGTGCCCATCACTACCCAGAAGTTCAATGGAAGCCACAGCATGGCTCAGAACTGTGAGGGTGCATGCAGTAGGTGAACAGGAAAGGCTCATTTTGGTGCATAGGAAGAAGGATTGAAAAAAAAGTTTACAGGCAAAATTTACAGGCAAACAGGTGGTGCTGAGAGTCTTGAAGGGTAATCCATATGTTTTCCTTAGGGAAATGGGTTTTGAGGAGAAATTTAAAAGGAATTCACAGTGATTTTGCATACTTTGTGGAGGGAAAGATCCCTAGACAAAACCTCTTGGGTGCAGGCTAAGATGCAAACTGTGTTTGTTCATTCAGATCCATGTTTTCAGAAACAAGAGGAAATTTTGGGTGTCATCCTTTGTCCTACTTTTTCTGCTGGTATCAGGCAGGCATTTAGCATTCACTCTGCAAAAGCAAAAGAAGAAATCCCAGCTGTTACTTGGTGCATACTCAAAATCACTGATCACTTATAAAAATACAGGTGTAAGTGTGGCTGGAAGGGATCCTGGTGAGAAAATAACTCATTTCTTACTGCTTTTTGGTTTATTTCAGCATCTATTAGAAATTATTTGGAATTATCAAAACTCCTCACTCTGGTCACAAAAAACACTTCAGAAAATCCTATTTTCTGTGTGTCATCATACTTTCGATTTAGCTTGGTTTTGGTCATTACAAATGGATAAAATATAGTTATTTTAATGATAACAGATAATATGCCTAACTTTCTAATATGATCTTCCTGGGCAGGGTTTTCATTTATCTTTGCATTTCCTCCATCACTTCCATTACTCTCACTGAGAAACACATGCCTTTCTAAGAATCTGTAAAACAGCATGAAGGCTCTGGATATTATGGTGAGACAGACAGACGAAAGCGAGTATAGGGAGATACCATAATACCACAGTATGACTAATGCTCTCTCTAATTCTACATTGCTGCAACTCTGCTGCTTCTGGCAACCTAAGTGGATACTAGATGCATCCTTTCAGAATACGCAGAAGAAAATGAAATCCCAAGATTCATTTGACAGAAAAAGAAAAAGCAATACATTTATCAAGATTTTAATTTGATTTAAAAGCAAAAGGTAGTGTTCTTTTCTTTAAAAAAAAAAATCCACTTGTACTCATATGCAGGAGTAAACAACCTCCAGTAAAAAGTACCCTAAATTTCTTCCTTTGAACAGTGGTAGTACCCAGAAGGCCTTACCACAGATCGGTGTTGTACAGACATGCCACCCCAATCCTCCTGGAATTAATAAGAAAGTAGTAACAGTCTCCACTGAAGCATGGATTTTGAGTGTATTTGGTTCCCTGGAGGTTCCTGCACTTTATCCACTGGTGATGTCCTTACTTTTTCAGACTGATGTGTGACCTCCAAACTTCTGTTAACAGTTTTCCAATATAACTGGTCACACAATTTTTCAGCTACAGAAAGAGGCATTTCTTCAAACTTAACTGCTGAGGAATAAAGTCAAATTTCACGTAAACTGTAGTTATGACTTGGAGAACTTCCCTCCTGAACCAGTATCTGCTTGTTATAGTAAAAATAAATAGGATTGTCACTGCACAGGAATCACATGGCATTGCCTTCCCAGAGTGAGTGAACATTGTATTCCAGAATAAAACATGATATTTTGAGACAATTACTCTACCCTAGAATTTTTCCTGAATAAAAATTATCCTGAAATAGAAGAGTAATTTGAAGCTACTTCTGACAGTGTGTCTGTGTTTCACCTGTATCTGAGGCTAAACTATAGCAGTTGCTCTAGAACCAGGTGGTCCCTCCCCAGCCAAGAAGGACTGGGAAAAGGAGAGGATAACCATGGGCTGAAATGAAAACAGGTTTAATGAAATAGCAAAACTAATAATGCAAATATAAAGTGCACAGAGTTATACCTAGCTCAGCAAATGTATGGCAGCCACATGAATGATAGAATCATAGAATGGCCTAGGCTGGAAGGCACCTTAGAGATCATCTAATCCAACCCCCCTGCCATGGGCAGGGATGTCTCTCAACTAGAGCAAGTTGCTTAAGGACTTATCTAACCTGGCCTTGAACACCTTCAGGGAGGGGACATCCACAGCCCCTCTGGGCAATCCATTGCAGTGTCTCACCACCCTTGTACTGAAGAACTTTTTCCTAAGGTCCAATCTAAACTATTTTCCCTCAGTTTAAAACCATTTCCCCTCATCCTATTGCTCATCCTCTTGTGTAGAGTCCCTCTTCAGCCCTCCTGTAGGTTCCTTTCAGGTATTGGAAGGCAGTTATAAGGTCCCCCTGGAGTCTTCTCCAGGCTGAACAATCCCAGGTCCCTCAGCCTATCCTCACAGCAAAGGTGCTCCAGCCCTCCAGAATCATTAAGGTTGAAAAAGACCTCCAAGATCATCAAGTCCAAGTGTCTGAACATTATCGTGACTACTAAACCATGTCATGAAGTGCCACATCCAGATGTTTTTTGAACACCTCCAAGGATGGTGATTCCACAGCCTCCCTGGGCAGCCTGTTCCAATGCCTGACCACTCTCTCAGTAAAAAAAAAAATAAATTCCTAATATCCAACCTAAACATCTCCTGGTGCAACTTAAGCCCATTTCCTCTCGTCCTATCACTAGTCACTTGGGAGAAGACACCAACACTCACCTCACTACAACCTCCTTTCAGGTAGTTGTAGAAATCAGTAAGGTCGTCCTCTAAGCCTCCTCTTCTCCAGACTATAAAAAGGAAAACAGTCCTCAGGAAAAAAATTATAAGCGAGGCCCTTCAGGGCCGGAGAGAAGCTAAAAGAGTAGCAGGATCAGAAGCCCATTCAGAAGGAGCCCTTGTCCTTAGCAAACTTCCCCATGACATTTATGCTATGGAATGCATATGTTAGCCAGAACAGGTCAGCTGCCCTGGCTGACCTGAACCTGCTAATGCCCTGCAGACCTAGGCAGGCCTATGTGAAACCAATCCCAGTGAATCCAGGACACAGTGTTAATGTGGGTGCATAAGAAGCATCATTTTGGAAGTGCAAAACAGTCTTCTCTTGGAAATGAGATCTAGAGGTTGTTACTCTCTTTATATCAAGTAGTTTTGAGCTGGGCCACCCTCTGATGACCTAGGAGGTTGGATAAATGCTATTTTGAACTCATTAGATCCATTCTACTTCCTCTGGTCTCCCATGTCACAATCATCAATAAGGATACAAGGCTACCATACTCAGATTTGCTCACAGTTAAAGGACCTGTTTTAGAAGGCTGAATTTTAAGATACTAGAGATGGAGAACTTAAAGAATTACAAGAGCTAAGTACCTACAAACAAAACCACAATGTGGTCTGAAAGTTTGTTTAAACTAACTTTAACAACTCTTCATTTCAAGACAGTAACCCTGAAGTAGCATTTGCTACCTAGCAAGCCATCATCTTAGCTGATTTTCTTTCTTATGCTGGGTCCCCAGCATAACCATTGCAAGTGATCCTGTGACTTTCTTGAACTGTGAAAATGGGTTTATAGAGTCTGCATTAGGACACTGAACAGTTGATTGAGTGTGATGAATAGCCCAACATAACCTGCTCATGTTATAAATATTGCAAGTGGGGTTCTAAAAAACTCACCATTAGAGCTTTTCTTTTGGGAAACAATTTCATCAAAAGAAGACAAAAAAAAGTTTCCAATAAGGTGGGGGGACTGGGGATATCAATATCTGAGCAGTAGGTGGTCTGAGAACAAGCGTATTTTCTGTGTGTTATCTAATGAATGAACCAATTTGCTTTCTTCTTCAGCGAAAAAATTAGAAGAGGATTTTATCCCACTTAATCAATATTAGTCAATATTAGTCTGCCTTGGTGAAGCTAGAAGGCAATTAAAGCACACACACCTCCCACTGTAATTCTATTCTCATAAAGAGCAAAACAAATTACCATTTATGATCAGTGTTTCCACATTTGAACACCAGGGTCTACCTTTGGCAGAAATGAGCTACTTCAGGCAGCTAAATTTCTATCAGAGAAATAAAATCAACCACTGAATTGTCTCAACAGCTGCTGACAGTGTCTAGTTGCTTGCAGGATGATGTGTTAACATCTGGTACATGCCCTCTGAGATAAGGAGAATTGGATTCCAGCAAATATCTTTGTTTCTGCAATTTCAGCAGAGCCCTTCACAAGTGTGAGCTGTGATCCATCTACTTTGTGCAAAGTGCCAAAAAAAGCATGACAGAAGAGACTGGAGGACAGCATAATTCAGATTCTTTGGTTGTCACGCCTGTACTGTAGACCCGAAAGAGATGTTTTGAGACTTCAGTGGTGTGGATAAAGGCTGCCTAATGTCCTTGCTCAATGTGGAACTGTTCATACATATTTTGCTGGCATTTCAGTGTTACTCTTTTTTTATTCTGCAATCCCCAATGCCCAGGCCTGTGAAAAGCACATTATACCATTTTGAAGTGAAATTTGGCTTTGAGAGAAATGACACTGTAGAATATAAACTAATAGATAGATAGAAGAAACACAGGAAAATTCATCTATTAAAATTTCTTTTTTGTATCCTATGAATGCCTTTTGCTCTGATAAGAGTATATTCTGCTACTTGTTCTACCAGTTTCTCAGCTCAGCTTTCAGGTAGCTATAAAAATTATGATTTTTTCTTTTTTTTTTCCCCAGAATATTTTATCAATCTGGTATTGAATGGGACTTAACTTGTGTTTAAGCAGAGCTCAAGTTTATTCGAGTCTTTGATGATCACTACCGAATCTTCCCCACCATCCCACATTCCCACCCCCTCCCTCTCCCACAATAACACAGCTAATTAACATCTAGGAACTGATGTCATTCTCTGTTGCATTTACAGAGTAAGGTACTCAGGAATATAAAATGGTTTTTAGAATGACTTTGTGCAATCTTTGTGGGTCCGAGCTGTGTGATTTGCTACAATCTAGCTAAGCCTTTGTGTTAATCCCACTTAAATGCAGCCTTTAATACAATAAGATCATTTCACTCAGTGAGGTTTGGGATATTCATAGAAAAGCCAGTGATGAAGCACGTGGGGGATCTCTGTACAGATGAGGTCTTTCTTTGATGAGCACTGCCTCTGATCTCAAAGAAATGCTGTGAACATCCTGATCATTCTTCTTCAAAAGCATATCAATGTCCAACAGGGCCAGCACAATTCTTACCATTGCATTTTAAGTGCTTTGCTATAATTACTCTTTTTGTTGCACTCCTTCTTGAAAGATTTCCTTTCTAACTAGATACTTCAAAGAAAGGAAGGAAAATGGCCATTAAGATGCAGCTACATTGCTGGATTTATGAAGATACATAGTACAGTTAGGGAAACAAATTATCCAATCTTGAAGATGCCTTGAATCTTCAGACAGCCTTCCTTGAAACCACAGATATCAAGTAGATGTAGTTCAAAACAAAATGATAAATTTTAAGTAAAGAAAAAAAACCAACTCTTTTAAGTCTAATTATTTCATGCTCAACCACACGCTTTCATTCTATTCCCATTCACTCCTAAGAAAAGAGGGAAACAACTTAGAAAAAGGCAACTGAATCTGATGTTAGGGGTAGAATACTCTTCCTGCATCTGTTCTCTCCTGAGCACCTCCCAAGGGCAGTTCATGATGATGCTGCACAAGGCAAGTCTGTCAGTGACATTGCAGCAATTGGGGTTCCAGTAGGGCTAGGAATTGTCTGAATACCCTTGAAAGTGCTTCAAAACAAACGAAAAAGAGCAAGTGCGTTCCTTCAATAAGCTCAACGCTTACTAAGGACTTTACTTCATTTTGATCTTCTCAGACTTCCTCTGGAACAGCAAAGCAGAACAAAGACAGGCAGAGTTCTGCCTCCATCCTCCACCCCTTTTCTCCCTGCTATTTTGATAACTATGATGGCAAAAGGGAATCAAATGAGAAGATAGTCTAACATCTCTTTGCTTTTCCTTCCTCACGAGGACTAGGGACAGAGAGGTTACACTCTCTGGGCAGGGTCATCTACTCATTGCAAGATTTCATCACTGAGTCATGATGGAGTGAATTTTACTCTGCTTGTAATATTGAAGGAGTCACATCTAATTTCACATTTGGGTAACAGAGAATTAGAAGCTAAGGTTTGGTATCTGCAGAAATACCAGACTGCTTTGGAAAATAAAAGCAGATCAGGTCAGGTCACTTCAACTAAGTGCCTGGTAGACTGGGTCAGTTAAGAAAATTGATGTTCATATAAAATATGGTAACTTCAGAGCAACCTGGACCTGAAAGAACTAAGCTTCAAACTGCTAGGTGTCAGAAGTGAAATATCCAGCTAATTTTCATGGCCCAGAATGAATACAGGCATTATTTTACCAAATTGATGTGCTAATGCATATTATCTACCTCCTTTGAACTCTATCTGGAGCTTTGCCAGCAAATTTGCAAAATTTCTGCACAATCTCAAGACCCTTGAATGGTAGTTGGGATAAATATTGCTTGCACTGCAGTAGGATTAGCCTCTACAGTGGTGTTGCTAGAGAGGGGGAATGTCTCTTTGTTATTCTCCCAGTATACCGGTGTCTTTTGAGCACTGCTCAGATAAGATGGTCCTGGACTTAGCAACTTGTTGTTTTATGATAAGCTCAGAAACACGGCCTGAAACACAGCAGTGAAGGACAACAATGATGTGGTTATTAAGAACATGAAAATTGGTGGTTATCACAAGCCAGCTATTGCCAGGCAGTGAAGGATTTTGAGGGTAAAGACAGGTCACCAGTGATTGATAAATAAGGAGGGAAAGGGAGGATTGATGCTGAGGAAAATGTGGTTAAAACAAGAATATGTCTGTCATAGCAGTTTTTACATGCATATAGGTGGAGTAAAAGGTCTCTGACAGAAGCAGCATCCTATCACATTGTTAATCTGATTTTTTCCTTAGATACAGGTTAGTTTTTCATCCAAAAGAGAAAAATTTCACTCGAGAGAGTTGGGAAAAATTTATTTCTAATTAAGGAAAGCAATTTGGAATATTCAGGCATGAGTTCCAAGAACAGTTGATGCACTTTTTTTTTGTTCTTTTTTGTTGTTGTTGTTGTTGTTTTGTTTTACTTAACACAGTTTTATTGATTTGAATATATCATTAAAAGAAGTAATTGAGGGGGCAAGGAGATAGAACTGTCTACTGTAATTTCATTTTCTGTCAAAATATATACCTGCTGCACTCTCAGTTTCAATATTTCAGTGTATTGCCATTGACAGACTACTCACTGAGAAGATTCTGCTTTATCGTCAGGAAAATGCTTGTGACTTGTCCTATCACAGCTGTGGAGACAAAAATACATAGATTTTAGTTTAACACAGTGCCTAGCTGCAGTTTCAGTAGGGATATCAGGACAGACTACGGACAATGCAGGAGCAAACTAAACACATTTTTTCAGTGGATGTGATCCTACAACCATTCTTCTGTGAATAATCTTCAAAGCTATTTTGCTTGTATGACTGAGGATTTGTCATGTTCTTGTCAATGAAAGCTGTGGGGCTGGGTACTCTGTCCCCCGTGCTGAAAAATGTGACAAAATGGTCCTTTTTTTTTCTACAATTGGGATGGCTCCTTTTGTTACTAGGTAAAATGACTGAGACACTACAATTGTAAATTTAATATCACAAAAATTCAGAAGCTCTGCTCTGAGACTCTTCCTCAGTTTACAATACAACTATTTTTGCAGAGACTAGACATCCCATTTCAGGACTGGACAGCCGCTCCCAGTTCACAGAACTTACTCCATGCTTGCATCTCTTC
The DNA here is from genome assembly GCA_027560015.1 of Chloroceryle amazona. Classification (NCBI taxonomy): domain Eukaryota; kingdom Metazoa; phylum Chordata; class Aves; order Coraciiformes; family Cerylidae; genus Chloroceryle; species Chloroceryle amazona. The sequence goes on along the minus strand of JANHFX010009837.1, from coordinate 40,682 downwards.
CTAGAATTGTAGGGAGACCCCTCTTAACCTTGCCAGTGATTCAGGCCTGCTGACCACAAAGGGACCCTTCCTGGCTACAAGTTTTGGTTTGCACTGATCTATTCCTCCAGATGAAAGGACAGAATTTTTGTTCATCTGTTCGACAATGCAGAAAGCTTTCCTGGGCTCCCAGAAGTATGAGAAATCCTGGATACTATAGTTTGTCATAAGATCTCCTGAGTGCACAAAGAGCATTTCATAAAAGCAACAAAAGACTTAAAAACTCTGCAGCATCTTACAAAAGGGATATATGCTTTAGTGGCTAAGTTATTGCTTATTTCTTTTGTTTTCCTGCTGCCTTGTAAGATCTTGACTGTCTAAGTGTAAGGAGAGCAGCACATCTATCTACAATGGCAATAAAATGTAAATTTCCCTCATTTATGTCTATTGTGACAGAGACAGAACATGCTGAAAGGGCCCGACTGCTCTCGATGGCACTGGCCCTTGTGCTACTGCCACTTCAGCGGAATTATTTATGGTCTACACCAGGGCGCACAAGATCAGGCTCACCCCCCATGCCATGTCTTCTTCCTTTTCCTTAATGTGGAGGTGGTTTCTCACTTTTACAATTTATATCTAGCTGAAAAGCAAGCAAGTGCACAGGTTCTCTCTTCATCTTTTTAATATCACTTGAATCGCTATGGGTGCAGGAAAGATTTTCCCCTCCAAGAAGGGAAGAGATTAAGAAACTGTGATTTGGCAGAGTAATGGAAAGAGATTAGAGAATTCAAATAATTGGTGCAGGAGTGACAGCTCAATTCCTGTAGCACATGAAAGTGCTTTAGAAAGTATTGGAGAGGTCAAAACATAAAATCACTTTCCACCATATTGCTAGTTTTCCCTACATACTGTAGAAAAGCACACCAGAGGGCCATTTTCCCCTTCTACTTCAAGCGATATTGTTTCTCTCATTACAAAATCACCGCATAAAATTTTGTGGCATGCCATGTCTGATTCTACTCTTTCTGGCATTTCTGAGAAGAAATCACTAACTACAAGTGCAATAGTTCTTCAAAATTACACTGTCATGGAATGTGATGAGTGGGAAGAAAGGCAGAGTCCATGTGTTGAAACCTGTTTTGGAATAGAAAATGTATCATAGAATCATATCATTAAGGTTGGAAATGACCTTCAAGATCATCAAGTCCAACTGTCTACTAAACATTATCATGACCACTAAACCATGTCCTGAAGTACCACATCCAGATGTTTTTTGGACACCTCCATGGGTGGTGATTCTAACCCCCTCCCTGGGCAGCCTGTTCCAATGCCTCACCACTCTCTCAGTAAAGAGAGATTCAGGCATTCAGAAACAAGTACCCTTCCTTTTTAACACAATACAGTCGCAAATAATGAATTTAAATCGATTTGACATTATTATACTGCAGTAAGCTTCCATAATCCATGCTAAATCAAATGCTTTCAATGTACAGCCTCTCATGGTCACTTGTAGCTCTGTTCTCTATGGTTCTTCAGATGCAGTAATTTCCCCATCCTTCTCGAGAGACATTTCCTTCTTTATTTCCATACCATTGTTTTCAATTACTTCAAAGTGCAGTAAAATGAAATAAGCATGGAAGTCTGTGTAAATATTAAAGAAGACCTTCTTAATAGTTGTTTTGCATGCAGTTAAATCTGACAAAAATACAAGTCCAGAAAGTTAATATCGTGAAGACTCCAAGCTAGTCCTCACAAAGCCTGGTGTTTGGTCCATATGAAAGTTAAGGGAAATGTGTTGGAGACCAGAAGCATTCACATGCAGAGGACAGACATGCAGTGCTGAACATGACTTCTTTCGCACCACCACAGTTCCAGCAAGTGGGGTGGAGTTACACTGACATGGACCCACGTATCAGAGCAAAGGAACTGACCGTCTTAGTACAAGCTGATGTGAGGAGCTGCATAGAGGAAACCATTTGCAGTGCACAGTAACGTGTTTCTATTGGCCCAATAAAGAACAGGAAACACATTAAATATTTTCAAGTGGCACCTTCTGGCACTTTATCTACTATTTATATAAATACAGCTATTTTTCATTTCATAGAGCAGATGAATGGCCCTAGAAATTGGATAAGTCTTGTCAGCTGTCTGGCCAGCAGTTGAGCAGACTTCAAAGCTAGACATCACAGCTTTTTGTGCACAGCAGGGATATCACACCTTTCTCCTGAGTAGTTCAGAGACCTGCAAACATTAACTAAACCTTTGTAAATCTCTGTGAAGCAGATGTAATAGGTGGAAGAGCATTCTCATTGCAAACAGGACCAGGAAGAACAGCATTTACCAATTCTTGGTTCCACTGCAAACCTCATCATTTGTTTCTTGTTAAGTTTCCAGCTCCTGGGTCCAAGAATATAACTTCTACTCAGGAATAAAAATGGTGTATATGTTCAGTTCTGGAAGGTGGTGGTGGGAATCTGGGACTCCCACCAGCCTAGAATTCAAAGAAGTGAAAGTTATCTACAGTATTTTTTTTATTTTTTTAATAGTAGGTGAAGGGAAGAGCTGGTTAATTAATTTACATACTGGGACTTGGCAGCATTGCAAGAGTTGAATGGTGAGGCCAGCATCTCTCAGGAACACTGTGATGCAGCTGGCAGAAAATCCCAGCACTTTCTCACTCACAGTCTTGCCTGCAAATTGCTTCACTGATCAGTACATTTGATTTTTACTAATGATACAAACTGAATGTGGGATGGGAGCCTCAGGTTTGTTTTTATATTAATGCTACTGTCACTTAATGTGAAATCCATCTATATGGCTATTTTTCTTTCAGGGTTGAAATGCATGGAATGTTGTAAGAAAGAATTTTATAGACTTTGAAAGAAAACAAAATTAATTTAATGGCATCAGAAAGTGATTCAAAATAGCCGTAAGTTTTTAGGAGAAATTATTAGCCATCTGCAAACCCCTAATCAGGATTTATATTGCCTGCAAAACTCACTAATGATTATTGAGGCTAGGGTCTTATGAACCAGTTTAAAAGGAATGATAAATCTAAATGAGCACATTTGAACATGAACTCTGCCATTTTCTCCAGACCAAAATAAGATTTATTATGAGAGTTATGAAAGGTCAGACCCTATTATATATTAAAGAATCCTATTTATGACCACATAGTTAAGTCTGAATTATTGTGCTTACTCTAAACACTGGTTTTGCAAGATTTATGACTTAGTTATTTTACAACTTTCAGGGATGAAACTTGCCTTTCATAACCAGAGCACAGAAAAAAAAAATTCTCTGATTTTTTTTTGAAATACAATCAATCACACTTCAGAACTTGAGAAGTGACAAAAAAAATGTTATTTTATTTAGAAAACTCTTACACCTACTGAAAGAGGTTGTGACCATACTCAGCTTTAAAAATGACTTCATGTTGAAAGCTATATTTTTATACATCCTGTCTCCCAAAGGTATTCAAGCTCATTACTTACAGTATTGTTTTTCAGATGTAAATGTCTAAAACTTATTTCCTGTGAAAAGCAGTTGCTGCTTGCCTATAAAGAGTAACATTCATAAAATTATTTTCTTGTCAGATGAAAAAGTATCACGTTTGAGTAAAAATAATTTCAAATGTTGCCATTGAAAACTGAAATACAGTGCTGCTTAAGATCAAGAAAAGTGGGAGTGATTCTCATACCCTACCATCCAGGGCTACCATAAACCAAACCTTGAAAGAATTAACTGGGAGAAGTGTTCTTGATGTCTGAATTACGTGCCCACTGGACAAACTATAAGTACTTGTCCCTATAGATGGAATAGATAGCCAGGATGTTGTAGCCCTAAATTATAGCTGATTTGAGTCATTCACTGCTGTCTTAAATTTAATTGCAGATGTGAGCTTCATACATTCCTCTGGAACACCATGGTAGTTGGTTTTTACCTAGTCCATGATTTCAGATGAGAGATTTCTGAGTAGAATAACCTATAGTTTTTATTTAGTCTTTAATTCAGGTAAACATTTGGCTGAAAGAACCATCTCAATCTTGTGGATTTGTATCCTCCCTGTATCATGCTTTGACTCTCCCATTGTGGAACTAGATGTATTCTCCCATGGTTTCCTTTGGAGATAAAAAATCCTCTTGCAATTGGGGCATCTGGATTTTGTAGAGTGGAAAACTCTACAAAAGTTCATCAGTTCCCCAGCAGATTCACAGACCAACAACACCCCAAAGGCAACAAGAAGCCACTGAGCATGTTTGGGCTAGATTGATTTCCATCATCTGAAAACCTAATCTCAGATGCTTTTTATATGATATTTCTGTCCCCTTCCTGTGGGATCCTGGCCACGTTAACACCTGGTGTGGCTCTAAAGGCGGTTCTACCAGACCTGAGAGGTTCACCTGCAATGTAAAATCAATGGGCATATCCTCAGAATTTCTAGTTGGAGCTAATAATCATTGCAGCTCCAATAAAAATCTGAAGTTGGGGTAGGAAGGAGTCATTCTCTGTTTTGGAAAAACATGAAGAAATTCCTAAAAGTTATCATTAAATCTTCAGATAGTTGTTCTGAGATGGTGAAAAGGTTTGGGTTAGGATTGTTTTTAAACAGAGTATGCATCTCCTGCTCTCAGGGGCTTTATCTCAATCACAGCTCCTATGACTCGCAGATTCCTATTTACTTAATGCCTGAAAGTATGAAATGGAGTTCTTACTGTTTCCAGGTGAAAGAAAACTGGTAGCACAAGTCAAGTGGGTCACAACATTTGCTGTGTTCATGACCTGACATGCAAAGTGAGGTGTGTTTATCACCTGTTTATCAAGTTGAATTTTCAAAGTTAGGAAATTTAACTATCAGAAAATCTGATTCTGAGCTCCTAGTTGCACAGTTTCTGTATTTATTATTAAACAAGAGCACAGTGGAAATTAAATGGTTGGGGGGGGGGGGGCAAGATGTTAGGGATTATGGCTACTAAATGTCTGCCAGAATCCCACAACACTATGAGCCTGATCCTACACTGAACTGCCACACTTACGTTGAAGGCAGTATAATTGGCATGATACAGACTTCACAAAACTGAAAATACTCTTGTGTGTTTTCTCTTTGCTTCTTCTTTTCTTTTGTTTGTATATTTTATTAAGCAAAGAGCACGTAATAAAAATGATGTTGTTAATCAGGCAGCTTCATCAAAGCGTGAGATTAGGTGTAATAGTGTCTCAGTGACAACAACATCCTGACCCAATGCTGTACTTGAGTAAGGCTCAGAGACTTCAGAAGTCTGATTTATCTCTACTTTCCTTCTGTCCAGATGAGTAATAAGAGCCTTCACTGATTCTTTGTAGCTGTATATTATTGCTGTAGATTCATATCATTGCTGGCATGTCTGCAAGCCTCAACAAGGATGGACAAAACTTCCCGAGGCTCCATTCTCTCTTGGAAGAGGGCCTAAAGATGGTATTGGGCAACTGTTTGTTTTGAGGACTTGATTGTTCATAAGCATTAGAGAGGTCTATCTTCTTGCACATCCCCGATCAGTGTGTTCATCAGGACACTGGTTGCATCCACTATGCAGACAAGCCATGTAAAATGTTCCCATGAGTCATTTCTACCTGTTTTGCTACATTCCTTGCTTTTCTATGACAACATTCCTGCAAGGAACAAAACTGTTAGATGGGAAGACAAAAGGCAATATAGCAAGCATTCACAGCCTCAAAGATAAAAGGATAACTGGTAGGACCAGTTTCCCTGATGGTGTAAAATGGCATATCTCTGCTGACTTCATCTGGCCTATGGTCTATATTTGAACATGGCATAAAGCCTCTCATTGTACATCTGAGTTTTGAAATTACTAATTTATTTATGTGGCAACTATGGCCTGAGCTCACTGCAACAGAAACAACAGGGAGGCTACCCTGGTTCTCAGGTGGAAGAGGGCTGAGAATGGCAGGAAGATAGGCAGAAGCAGATTTCTCCTAGTCAGCTCCTGAGTGATAAAAGGCAGGCCAGAAACAAGAACAAAACTTCCAGATGCAGTTTATACAACAGTAAAGTCCCAGAGAGGAACTCCAGGTGGGATAGTATGGACGAGCAACACTTGCACTGTCTCTGCAGCAGGGTCCAGTGGCTGCTATGAGGTGTCAAGAACACTTGTCTGTGCTGGCAGGACAATGCATGAAATCCAACATCAGAACATCCCCTACATGCCACCTCTATATGGCCCGGTGTGCAGAGTCACCAATGCCCCAATGCCTCCTCTGCCAGATCTACAAGGGGAACATTGGTACTCCAGCAGAGACAAGGCTAGGCTGAACTTCATTTCTGAAATAGTTTTAAATAGGTAGTGGCAATACTATAATTCTTAACGTAGACATCATTGTGCTTGGACACAAATAGCTGCTTTAATGATTGTGTGAGATGTGACTGCCTGCAATAGCAGAGAGCTGGAGCCAGTTTTTTGGAAGTGTGGTTCCCATCCCACATCAGATATTTCATGTGCTTGTATGTCTGCACTGGTAATAAAAAATAATTGAGGCTAAAAGTCTGCACAGTCTCCCATTTACTCTTGAAAAACCATAACCAGCTTTCCCTTGGAAAGAAACTACAGCCAAATGAAAGTGATGTTGGTTTCAAATCGTATCAACTTGCACAGCTTGTGCACAAAAGGACCACTCACACAGTTGTTCCTATGAGGCAAAACATAGAGTTTGGCCTTTTTTAGGACACTCATTACTTAACAATACATTATTGTGTTTGATTGAATTGGCACAGATATGCTTGGCAAGGCTGCAAGAAGAATCTGTCTTGCCATGCCAAATGTTTTTCAACCTGTGTGTGCCTGTGTTCAGGTCTGATAAGGTTATCCATGATGCATATGCTTCTCATCAAAAGGTTACATTCTTGTACTGTCCATACAGGCTTCAGGGAGGTTGCATCTGATGATAAAAAACTGCACCTGCAAAGGCAATTCTGCCCTAGTCTGAGGCTAGACCAGGCACTCCTTGCCCTATCTTGCTTGTGTACCTGTGACTTGTACTTCCCTGGCTGCTCTGTCCATCCTGTTCAGTGGGAGAGTGGGACAGTGTCCCATTCATCCTCATCTTCAGTCTATTTTATGTGGCACTTACAGAGGCAGACATGTGGGTTTGCACATTTTTGAGCTTGATGAGGTGAATGAAGCAACTCCTTCATACCTCATACGCAGGATTTAACCACAGTCCCAGAAAAGAGTACCTTACCTTTCTCAAAGGTGGTGTGAAATGAACCTGGATCCATTGCTGTCCATGTGCACTAGGAATATGCTGAACATCCTTGCTGGACACATCTGGCTTATCTTCTTAAAGAGAAAGCCCTTGCCTTTGGGTAGGAGCAAGGTATCCAGCAAGGTATCCAGCTCACTAGTCTTTTGTCTATATATGTACCCTGACATTTGTGTTTAGTCATCTACTGGATTTTGTTGGCTTTTTTCAAGTCTATCCCAGGCTGGGGACTGCTGGGATGTAGATAAATCTCAGTGCTGCGATTTGTGGTCTTATTTTAGGTGCCATTGCAGGAACCCCAGTTCTCTTCCCAAACCATGCATACACTGGAAAATTAAGGCTGCCTGAGATGTCTGTAAATCCTGATGTAACCTGATCTGAACACAGGTTCTACATTGGCTTAGCTTAGTTTAAAGACTTCCATTTTCTTTTTCTTTTTTTTTTTTTTTTATTTAAGATAAATATATGGACAATTACATTACAGTGAAGATTTCTTAATTACTGTGTATATTCCTTGTACAAAGGAAAGGATGTTGGGAATTTTGTCCATGGTGGGATATTGTACCTCTTTGACAATATCAGATTTATTATAACAATGCATTTCTAACACCTTTTATGGACTTCAGAGTAGCAAAACTCTAGTTTTTGTGTCAGGCACTCTGACATGTAGTGTGTTGCACTCTTGAAGGACTAATGCATATTTCTGTCTCTAGAGTGGGACTCTTTAAAGTCATACACAACTGCAAAATGTCAAGTTTGATGATTTGTCATCATTTGACATCCATTTTCCACTGTTTTCTTTCTTCAGTCTACAAATGTTCTGCATTCCAGCCAGCTTCTTTTCATTTGCTATTGTCCTATGTGTGTGTGCTATGAACCCTCTGTCCACCATCTTGTCTTCACTGTATATGGATGTGGAAGTGCAGGGAGTGTTCTGGGTCTTTCTAATCCCTCTTCTTCCCATTCTCAATTTCTTTCTTTCCATTCTCATTCCCTAAATAGGGATTCCATTGCCACGTGGCAGATTTCCAAGTCTCTAATCAGAATTTATTTCTACCATTTTGCAACATCTTCTCCAACTACTTCCTTACCACCTTACTTCTGATTGTCTCTTTCTTGGAAAAATGCATCTCTGATTTCAAGAAGAAAATAAAATCTCTGAATCTCTAGTATCAGTTCTTACCTGGAAGGTTTAGTTTGTCAGCCTGAGGACTAGAAAAGATTGGGTTTTTCTGCTTTTGGTGCTGTATCCTGAAGAAAAATGTCTGTGAAGAAACAGTTGGGTGTTTTGGATTCTCTTCTCATGTAGTAATAAGACCTTTCCTTCCTTGGTTGATCAAGTTCTTTTCTGCTGAAGGACTGGAACACTACTGACTCAAGAAGATCAGTTCTGTTTCAGATCAAAGTCCTTTGTGAGTTACTAGCTTCAAAAGCAGGTGATTAAGAGGAAGCAACCTCTGAGTCACACGCTGATCAGATGCATAGTTCATGATGGCACCTCTGATCAGTCTGTGTAAGCAGCCATGGCTAGAAAGTACCTTTCTCGACCTCAGCTTTTCTTGGCTTCCCTTCAGTTATTTGGCTGAACACAAATGTCTATCTACTCTTCCTATTTAAACAACTGCACCTGTTTGCCCAGGAATAAAATCGCTTTGGTTGCCTTATCAATATCTGTGGTAAGAAGCTGTGGAGGAGGAAGATGATAGTGTCTGCTGTGCAGCAACCCCTTATAACAACCCTCTACATGCTTCTGCTGTAATACTGCCCAAACAAAAAAAGGGCGAAGGCGGGGATCCTTCTCCTCTCTGCATCATTCCTGTCATTCAGACATAAAAGGAAGCTTCATTCCTCCCCCACTGAGTGAGAGCTAGTCATGTCAGTCATGATCCACATGTTTATACATGGGAGTAGCAGCAGTTGCTGCTCTTTGAGCTCCAATAGACTTGGAAAAATGCCTTCAGGAGCTGCACCCTCTGCATCTTCCCCCCACTGTTGGATGTGGCTTAGAGTTACAATCCAGCCCTTAGACTGCAAATGGCTTGGAGCAGGGATTATGCTTTTCTTTTATGTTAAACAACAGCAACCCACACTGAGTGTGCTCATTAAAAAATCATGTTGTTCAACACTGATCCCCTGGGATATAGTTAGAGCTTCACAACATAACATGCAAGAGACAGGTTGGATTCTCAGGCCAGCCAGGATCAGAAAGGGATGAGCAGACAGCAAAATAGCATGTCAAAAGAATAAGCCCCACACCCACAGTGGAACAACAAAGCAGCCTTCCACAGGAGATGTTCTTAACAATGTGGCTGCTTAAATGAATTTAGAAAGGATCCAAACAGATGTGAAAGAGTGGCTGCTTCTGTCAGCCAGAAAGATATGTTCTTGGCCATGTTGCATCACAAATTATATTAGAAACCAAATTAAATAGTAGCTTGTGCCATTACTAGAAGTTGTATATCCCAGCATTCCCTCATCAGGAAGCCTACCCACCTCTAAAGATTGCATGTATAGGTGGATAAATGACACAAGAAAGATAAAAGTTACTAAATAGCTAAGTCTGTTGTGCAACATATTAACTTCATAAATGTCCCTAATGATTTTGCTATGGGGAAAGTGAATGAGGGAACTAGCAGAGATAAAGGGTGTTACAGTGCATAACAGTTTAAGGGTTCCACACATAAAATAGATGCACCACTTGAACTGAAAGCAGAATGATGTCCTGAGTATAGCATTGAGACTTTAGTAAAGGTTTAGTAAAAAGAACAGGAGCCTATGCAGAGTTACTAGTCCAGACCATCTGACTGGTTTCAGCATCTCTGGGCAAACTCTTCCATGGCATGATCTTCCCCTGTAGCCTGTTGATTTGGCTGCCCCTGCAGCTCCCCTGCCCAGCTGCATGGGGCTGTTATCAGGAGAGAGATCTCAGGAAAGGACCAATGCACAAAGGAGGGACAAGTGAAACCTGCTCCATTCAGATCAGGGCTGCAAAATCAATTGTCTTAATACTCCCTGTATTCCTTGGTACATCATTTGGGGATGAAGATTTTTAAGTAAATACCTCTGCATCATGATTATGATGAGGCAGTTAAATAGTTTGAGCCTCAACACTCTATCAGCCTGAGCTAAAGGAGGAAGAAGAGAAACTTCTCCATTGTTAAAATTGCACTGTTGGGCTAAAAAGGGCTGAAACTTTACAACAGCTGGCAGGGACACAGACATCACAGAAAAATGGTGTCTCATCTGGGTTCAGCGTGCAAGATTAAAAGGATATATGTGACAGAAGGAGAGTTGAGGTCATTTAGAGCAGCATTCCTCTGCCTTGGTATGCAGAATATCAGTGATCTATCAGATATTCAGAAATTATCCTTATAAAGATTATAACAGCTTAAATTTCAAAAATAAAATAATTTCCCCTAAAATTTTCCCACTCATGCAGGTAAGTATGCCAGGGAATTGGGGAAACGAAGACAGAGGTAATAAAGGAACACTCAGAGTGAACCTTATTGAAATTAGCCTGTAAATGAGCAGAGCTCTGAGAGTGTTGCATGGACTGCTCCATGACTGTGTTTGAGGAAGTCAGGTCAGAAAAGACTGAGAGACAACCAAGCCCTGCAAATAGTTCAGAACCTGACTCGATCAATTCATGAGAGTTTCTTTTTTTTCCTCAGAAGGTTTTTTCAGTCAAGATAGGTGTATATTAAAGCCCAGACCAGACACTAATGGCCTGGCCATCTGTGTTTGAAGCTACCCATTGCCTTTGCAGCACTTCTCTTTTTCCTTCTCCTTAGCAAGGTGGACAGAACCCCTGCTGCTTTTTTTGGGCTCAGTCTTCAGGAAAGCAGCTAGCAACTGTTTTATCAGAAGGTGGAAAAAGAAAAAGGTGACCAAAAGTCTCAGCATTATTATTTTGCACCTGAACAACTGCATTAAGGACACAAGGGTCTGCCCTGGGGCCTGCCATGGCAACATCTACAAGCAGTGGGGGTGCACATGAAGGCACCATTTGCCCTGCAGAAAATTTGCTGCTGGAAAAAATGATGGACTAGCTAGATCACTCTCCATGTTGTAGTGGAAAGCTGGCACATTACCAGCACCCTGCCCTCATGCCTGGACAGTTCTGAAAGCTGGGGCATGTAAGCCATATTGTCCTAAAGAAACAGCCCACGCTGCTGAAGCAGTCGTGCACCATGGCGCCAGTGCCAGAAGTGACTTGACTGTGGGACCAGAGAAGGAGATGTCCTTCCAGAGTCCAAACAGGACACAAGACACACTCCATCTTCCTTCCTGGCAAACCTCAGATGTATTTTGAAATAATTCCTTGCTTGTGACTGAAAGATAAACATTTGTACCTAAATATACCATCAGTTTGGCCTGACATGGTACCATCTGGGGATCACTTGTTATGACTATAGTTCGTGGGCTAGCGCACACCCTTTCCAATAGCTGGAGGAGAACTGATGACAACTACCATGAAAACAGCGTTTTTATTTATAGCAATACTGAGAAAATGCCTAATTGGTTAAAAAGCTACAAAATTGCTTTTCTTAATACAGGTTTGAGTTCAGCAAGAAAACTGGAAATGGAAGTCTGTTTTAGAAATACTTTTTATTCATCTGGAAGTAAATAAGTTGGTTACTACTGCATGCCAGAAGGCTAGGGTGGTGTCCTTTCTGTGGAGTTCCCTTTCCCAGGTGCTATTTTATGCCTCAAACGCTAAAAGACATTTGCTGCTACTCAGTGGGAGAATGCAAGCTTGTACTTCAGAGTATGCAGGCAGAAGTGAACCAGTTTTTTCCAGCTGGAACTAGGTTGTTGCTATAGCAACACCCAAATGATAGACAGATTTTCTGAATGTGCAGTGGTCTACTGTGATAAGAGAGCTTCCAGGATTTCTACTAAATAGTTCTAAACCTGCTGGAGTGTAATAACACCAAATGCCACATCTTTGAAATAACACAAGCAAACAAACACCAGCACAATAACAAAATAATTTTTTCACCTGACTTTCGAATAAAACCCCCACTTAACACGTGGCATTTACATTCCTAGACAATATCTTCGTGCCAATCTCTTTTTAGCATGCTGCCATTCTGAATGACAGACCACATTCCAAGTTTAACACCACCTACAGACAGATTCAGTACGGTGGCCTGCAAAGTCTTGTGTGCACAAGATGCTAGCTCCTTTTGATTTTTTTTTTTTTAGGCTCACTCAGCCTGAACACAGTGAGAATCCCACCCAGTCAGTGAAGCTTCACAAGAACACACCGCTCTGTTCATGGGTATAATTTACAGCACATGGACCTTAGAGACTAAATGGCTGAGCACATGGCAGAACAAATATTATATTCATAAACCATGCAAAGAGAAGTGTCCCAGGGGCCACCTCCATAAAGGATAAACCATACCTGCCTCAGCCATGTCTCCCTTGCACACACTGTGCTGCACATGGTTTTCATTCAAAGCAGTTTCCTCCTCTGCTCCTCCTTCTTGGTCTGCTCCAGGGGATGAGAGTCCAAGATTTTGGATTTCCAGGAAGAAGTATCTTCCTGAGCACATCTGAGGCTCTTGAGCATTGCAGAGACATTTTGGTAGTGTGTCTTCATCATCCATTACCTCTCAGTGGGAGTGCTACTGCACCATCTGCAGTCTTCAACTGATAGAGTGTATTTAATGTCCTTTTGCCCCCAGTACCCAATCCCTCTGGCAGTTCCTCTCCCTAGGAAGCTGCTGCCAATTATATTGGTGAAATCTTCCAGTGAACTCAGCCTGATTCCTGTAAAGGCAATTTCATCCCCATTGAAATGTATGGGTATGTCCAAGACAGAGGCTTTGACCAGTTTGTATGAAAAGTAGTCTGTACTTACATTACCCCTGTCACCCCTTCGATCTGTACCCTAATGAGTTTATCCTTACAGGAGGTGTAGGACATAGGAATTTTTTGATGGAAGCTCTGATGTAAAGGCAGCTAATAACTTGGAGACCTGTGTACAAGTGTTAAAATGAGAAGCCTTGGGTGGTGCTGGAAGCCAAATTCTCTTAATTTCAGGACTTAGATCCTATGCACGCAGGCCTTCTGCTACCAAGTATTTCCAGATAATAAAGAAGAAAAATTTTCCTATGCCTGTATGCATGCAATCTCACTGATTGCAAGAGGAATTATGTGTGCAGAAGAGTGTCAGAAGCAGAAAGTCGAATGCACATCTAAGTCTGATAACACATATAATCTAGGAATTAATTAATAAAGGAAAGAAAAACATGGTTTGAGTAAACAGAGTTATGTGCATTGCTGTGGGTTGGGTTTTTTTAGTTATCTACTTAAGATTGCTTTGGAATATATTTTCCTTCTTGCTTACTTGGCTTATACAGCTTTGATAATGTCCTGCAATAGGGCTCAGCTAAATGAAAAGATTAATTGCCTTTATGATTCACAAGGCACTCTGGATAATTAATTACTTCGCATTTATGGTTTGGCATGTGGTCATCAATCGTTCAAAAAAATTCACATTTATAAACATATCCTTTGCAGCTGTTCTTCTTATGTCAGACTTCAAAATGACTATTGGAGATATGAGAGAGCTGTAAATGTTTTGCTTTGAAATTTACTGGTTGTGCTCCGGTCTATTTCTTGTGGGAAAAATTGAGCAACAGATGTGGGAGGACAGGAGCTCCAAGGAAGAATGGGAAAGTATCTTGAATGGTTTTCAAATTTACTTTCTTTTTCCCTTTTTGTAGTAGATGTTGGAATCCTTAAATGGTCCTTGTTGTGGCTAGAATCTGTGTGCATTTGTTCTGGTTGTAGGGTGTCTGTGTGAAAAATTTTTAGAAGTCTGAGATGAGACTTGTTGCAGAATAGGAAGAATAGCTAACCAACAAATTTTGCCTCCATTCAGCTCTGCTCAGTTGGGAAAAGAAGTGGAATAACCACAAATCCTGAAAGTATAGGCTCTATTTTTTGTAAGAAAGAACAGCAGCTTCACATCTTACAAAGAGAATGCAGAATACTCTCCATTTTAAGACTTAGGATCATGTGGTCATTAGTAAAAAAAACACATGAGTTAGAGTTTTCATGCTGGGAGTGAATTTTGATACATGAGAGAGATGTCCTACAGCTCACTGTCCCCTCACTGAAGCATCCGGATTCATCACCGTCCAGGTCTGCTCAGTGCCCTGAATGAGGCAGATATTCTGTGAGGAAAAAAGAGATGCCTGCTTATACAGTTAAATGATATTTTTACAGTGATACAGGAAAAGGGGACTAAACACTATTCCTATCTAAATTACTGTGTCTGTTGGTTTCATATGGTTGGTTTTTAAAGATTATACTTGCGCTTTTAAAATCATATGACAGCTACCATGCCACAGGGTGGAACTGTGATCTGCCTTAAATGTAGGCTTCAACTGTTGAAGGATGTATATTTAGAATTAGAAGGACCTCCCTGATTGACATGAAACATATCTATAGGCTGCACTGAAAGGGTAACTGCTGCAGGGAAGAACTTCTCCTGGGGGCCCATGACCAACACTTTTGAACAAGAGTAGGTACAACTTCTGTGAGTGCTCAGGCTCCGCATGCAGATCGATGTAACTCTCATGCTTGTTTACTTTGACATACTATGGCAAAGAGATTGTGTATGGCAGTTGTCATACCCGCATGCAGCTCTGCCCTTGGGCTTGTGGCACTGTCTCCTTCCCTTTCTCTTTCCTCTTACTATTCTACCCTGTCACTAGGGTAAGCTAGGACACCCCCACACACAGTATGTATTTTCCAGTTCTGGTTTGGGGAGTGGAGGAAAAGGAGTCTTTAGTACAACTAGTTTTATGACTCAGTAATACAAAAGGTGAGCAAACTTCCTTGTTTGCCGTGTATAAGACCTCCGCAAACACATAAGTGCCAGTGTTGTTAACATCTTGTCTTACATCACCTAAACTCCTAGTCTGTCAGTGTTGTATGCATGCTCAATTCCCTCCACTTTGGGTGCAGGAGGGAGTCAAGAGTGGTCTGTTTAGATTGAGCCAAATTCTAGATACTGAGTCACATGCAGCATGCAGCATGCACACCACACTCCCTAGTGCTGGGGCCACAGTGCTGTGCTGAGACAATGTAAACGTAACCTACACTGTCCATAGTAGAAGGAGGGAAATTCACTTTATCTCCATTTACTTTTTGCTTGTCTCAGACACTGATGTAGCATCTTATTACAGGCTCATTTTTGCTGCAGCTTAAGGAAGAGAAAGGCATTAGGGAAACTGTCCTGTGCAGGGGCAGCTCTGCCAGCTCTAAAGTCTGGTTCATAGTGTCAGCTCTTCCCTGGTGAACAGGTTAAGTGAGCAGTGTGCTCTGAAGAATATGGGGAAGCTCCATGCAAAGCAATGCTTGGACACATCAGAAAAATGACAAATTCTTGAGTACCACTGTAGGATGCTTTTTACTTATGTGGGATAGAAGTCAGATGTGTGTGGCTCATGCTGTCCAGGACACAAATGCTTGGATGCTCAGAAGGGATGCAGGGAGCAGAATCCAGGGGGAATGAATCAATAGCACTGCATTATGTGTTATGAAAGACCTTCTGAAAGGTTTAACATGGATATCTAAATTATTGCAGTGAATGAATTTCAGCATAAATTACGCAGTCATTTCCTTGTCCTACTGATGCACATGATAGAGAAAGAGATTTTGCCTTGCTAAATACAGAAGAAATGCGAGGCACAGATAATTTAGTGTAACTTGACTAGAGATTGCAGTTAACATACGTCTCTCTACTGTGCCACTTCGACTCAGAATACCATGTGTTTGCCTGCCATTTAGGCCTGGCCCTAACTAACTGGCTTTAGTTATTTTCAAAAGTTCACACTGATATGGGCTTTTTTTGGTGGGGCTGTTTGTTTTACATCTGTTTCTGGAAGCTGCAGTTTAGGTGTAGTTATACCAGTATGAAAGCATCATTTTGACTAGAAGAACTCAGTTTGCAACCTGAAGCAGAATAAGGTCTACCATTAGAAGCACATTTAACTGGTATAATTGCACTGGGACCCAGGAAATTAAGAATGGCTTCTTTCCTGGTGCAGTTAAAGCTGCAAGACTTGCTGCTGTAAAAGTCTTCAGATGTGTTTTTCCTGCTCTGTCTGTTTGCATCCAAAATAATCCATTTTTCCCAGATCCTTCACTGTAACCTGGATTACAGTGAGAAAGACAGTACTGAAAACCAAGGGGCGATAAACTGGGTATGTCCATGTGCAAGGACTTCCTTTGATCCAAAACTTGATAAATGCACTTGCTTTCTTTCTGAGTACGAAACTAACAGAATGGATGGGCTATGTAACAATGGTTTATTTTTAACCAGCTTGATTACAGTGATGAATGCTGCTGAAACTGCATTTGTGAATAAAGCCCTTGGGTTCTGCCTGGAAATAAGCTTGTTCTGCAAGCATGGCCTTGAGTTTGTCAGCCCTCCCCCAGCATACAGCTCCCACTGCACTCCTTGAGACCATTGCACACACTCTCCTGCTGCTTTATTACCACTAGGAAGTTGTCTACCCATGTTCTGAAGGACAGTGTTTCAGCTAAAGCCTTGCCAGGCACACAGAGCCTCAGCATAAAGAGAACAGACAGGAGAGGATTAACTTTAAATTGAGCAAACTTAATTACACAAGGAGGAGAACTTCTCAGGGACAATGATGCCATTCTCATGACTTTATCTGTTCTCAGGATTCTTTTTTCTCGATTTCTTTTTATGTTCCTTTTAAATATATGTATGATTCCTGATGACTTAACTCCAGACAGGTCAGTGCTACATGCACTCAGCCAGACTAAGCTATACTTGGACATCTCCTTCACTTTCTCAGAACTTGAGTTCAAGGGTTTGGATGCTGGGCATTCATCCCAGGCTTCTGTGGACATGTTTGAAGAGGAGTGTTCCTGAGACATCCTGTGGTCATGTTGAGGTCAATCCTAGAGGCCAAGTATGTATGAATGAACCACTGCACCAACTCCCTTCCTTTCAGTTACTTCTCATAGAAGACTGAGGCTCTTGGCTTCTCCAGGACACTCTCATTCTCATCAGCCTGTTTACTTTTAAATCTGTGAACAACTACTTTTTTTATTGCTTCATCTTTTCAAAGCAGCATTTAATAACTATCATCTTACAAAACTTTCTGCCTATGGAGATATGCCTCAGGGGAGCTCCAGCTCCAAACTACAGACATCCAAATTCTGATACCTTCACAAGTGTTTACATGTAAGTTATATCCGTAAACTCCCTCTACACTCAGTGGAGATCTAGTCAATACAGGGATGGAGCAAGAGGGGAGATTTATCTCATCCTGAAATAAATTCCTGGTTCAGCTGGTCAGGTGAATCACTTTCCAGACTCCACTGAGTGCACCTAGAGGAGGAGAAAAGAACACAGTCAAATCAAACTGAATGTAATAACTATAAAGACTTTTTTGACTCACAGCAGAGACAGTATTAATTTGCTAGGCTTACCATAGTCTTGTGGATGCCAGAGAGGTGCAAAATTACTACAAGAACTAAGAAACCACGATTTCTCTGGCCAACTCTAACTGGTGTGGGCACAGATTTAAGATATCTAAGAAAAGAAAGCAAGCTCCAGAACAGAGAATCACAGAATCACAGAATTGCTCAGGTTGGAAAAGACCTTGAAGATCATCGAGTCCAACCTCAACCTAAACCTGCTACCCTAACTCTAACAGCCCACCACTAACCCTTGTCCCTGAGCACCATATCCAAACAATTTTTAAACACATTCAGGGATGATGACTCAACCACTTCCCTGGGGAGCCTGTTCCAGTGCTTAACAACCCTTTCTGTAAAGAAGTTTTTCCTAATATCCAGCCTAAACTTACCCTGGTGCAACTTGAGGCCATTTCTCCTTGTCCTGTCACCTGTCACCAGTGAGAAGAGACCAACCCCTCTCTTGCTACAATGTCCTTTTAGGTATTTGTAGAAAGCAATAAGGACTCCCCTCAGCTTCCTCTTCCCTGGACTAAACAGCCCCAGCTCCCTCAGTCGCTCCTCATAGGGTATGTTTTCCAAACCCTTTGCTAGACTTGTTGCCCTCCTCTGGACCTGCTCCAGCACCTCGATGTCCTTTTTCAGCCCAAAACTGAACACAGTACTCGAGGTGGGACCTCAGCAGTGCTGAGTACAGGGTAAGGATTACATCCCTAGACCTGCTGGTCACAAAATTTCTGATACAAGCCAGGATGCCATCGGCCACCTGGGCCACCTGGGCACACTGATAGCTCATATTCAACTGACTGTCAGTATACCAAGGTCCTTTTCTGCCAGGCAGCTTTTCAGACACCCTTCCCCAAGTCTGTAGCATTGCCTGGGATTGTTGTGACCAAAATGCAGAACCCGAAACTTGACCGTATTGAAACTCGTACAGTTGGCCTCAGCCCACCAATCCAGTCTGTCCAGGTCCCTCTGTAGAGCCTTACTACCCTTACTCCCACCCAGCTTGGTGTCTCCTGCGAACTTACTGAGGGTGCATTCAATCCCCTCATCAAGATCATTGATAAAAATATTAAACGGGAGTAGCCTCAGCACAGAGCCCTGGAGGACACCACTCATGACTGGCTGCCAACTGGGTTTAACTCCATTGACCACAACTCTTTGGGCCCATCCATCCATCCAGGGTTTCACCCAGCAGAGCATATGCACATCCAAGCCATGGGCAGACAGCTTATCCATGAGGATGTTGTGGGGGACAGTGTGTCAAGCTCATTTATAGACAGGAACATTGTTTTATTTCTCAAGTTTTGCCACTATACTCTCACAGATTTTCCCCAAAAGTGTCAGATACCTGTTCCTAGTAATAATCATTTGATTTGCTAACCCTGCAGTGTTTAAATGAATAGTAGTTTTCAGAATTTGGGGGAGGTAGGGAAGGGGCTGTGTCTGGAGTATTTGGAGATCAAGTCCACATCTGTACTACTGTGCTTGGCATCCTGGAAATCTTGGGATAGACTCCTCAGAGTGAAAGGAGATGATCTGCTTTGCTTTGCTTAACGACATTCATTAGTACAAGTTTCGTTTCATTAAAAAGAATACTAAATTCTTATATGAAAATATATTTGCAAATACATTTCATTTCCCTGTCCAGCTCTTTTGAATGCATAAAGAATTGTTCCTAGACATATTATTATATGCAGTTGTCTCTGAGGACTCTGAAAATAATTAGAAACAATAGATGAAGTGAGTAGAGAGAACCCACTCCAAATAGACTGTGCTCCACACACCCTGAGATCCTATTCCCTATGGAATATGTACATATTTCCTACAGAACATATGTGGTGCCACTGAATTTGCTGCAAGTACAGCCTAGGTCTGTAGAAATGCTTACTACCTGATATTGAATCTTGCACATTCAGTAGTTTGTGTTCCAAAAACAGGAAAAAAAATTGATTCCCTTCTTTGCTCTGACCCCTAACCACTGAAAGCTGCACATACCCCACATCCAGGCTTAACCCCTTCAGATATTTCACTATTTGAAAAGTAAGCCTAGCTGCTATTGTGAAAAATAAAACATCTACAGAAACTGCTTCTTTTTTGTTCTTTTGCTCACAGAAAGTAAAAACCAAACCAAACCAAAACAAACCAAACAAAAAAATCCCCAAACCTCGCCAATTGTTCTAAGTGGTAGGGTAAGAGGTTTGCAAGGGATTGAATTCTCTTGTGTTAGGACACTGCTGATTTCTTGGCTAGATGTTACTCCTCTCTCCGGGGGATTGGCTGCTGTCTGCTGTTTGTCAATTACAAAGCAATAGTAATGCTCAAATGCCCTTAAGTATGTCAGAAATGAATGTCATGGAACAGCTACAGTTCTTTGATCCAGTTTTGAATGAAGGCCCATCTCGAAGCCTGCTGCATTGTGGCTGCAGCCTTTCCCCACCAACAGGGATGGAAACAACATGTGAGTTTTTCAGAGATGTCAGAAGGGGCATTGGTTTCTTTAGATCAAGGTGTTCATCCTCTTGTTTCAGGGACAAATGCAAATAAATGATGAAACAGTGTCAGTGGAATAGAAGGTAAGACTGAAAGTGCAATTCATAGCTCTGCCTCTGAAATCATGTGACCATGCATGAAATAGGATGTTTCTGACTTCAAAACATATTTTCTCTTCTGAAGTTCATAACCCTGTATTCTGATTTAGTATTTATAGCACCATAGTGAAGAGGGTCCCTGCAGGGAGCCGGCCGAGTAACGACAGTCACACCACTATGGCTACAGATCGTCCTCCTTTATTCCCCTACGCAGTTTGCTTATATAGTCTCCTCAGCTGTCCATGGCCACATTCACTGATTTCATTGGATAGCAGTTACAGGCACACACAGTAAGCTCTAAGCTAATTGGTTATATGCATCCGGGTGCATGTTCTGTACACGCCTCTTTTGTAGTTAATACAGCTTGTTCACGTTCCACTCTCCTGCCTGCTCAATGCTCGATTTCCCTCCTTTCTGCCCTTCACAGTGACCTTAAGGACACTCAGGGCTCATGCTAACTTAGCCAGAGTTGTCCAATCCTTAAAGGGCCATCGCATGTCCTTGTTCAACAAGGAATTCCCCTACACCATAGGTTGGTAACTGTATTTTATACACTGAAAAAAACCTGCCAGTTGTGATCTTCTTTTAATTTTATTGGCAACATGGTGGGGTCTTGAATGTCTGCTGTCATGACAGCTGCTCTGTTTCAATACAACCCAAGTGAAAAATGCTTCACAAAGTACCTGCATCACCTCCATCTCTTACAGCCCCCTGGTACTGCCAGGGATGTGGCAAGGCACAGCTGCTGCCACAGACTTGCCAATCCTTATGTGATACGAAACAGCTGTTGGAAGCTGTGTGTTAAAATTCATGCAGGGATTTGAATTTCTATATAAACTTCCTCAGGAAGCACAAGCAGCACAGCAATCTTTATGTCCCTTAACTCCAAGTCTGTGCTCCTATATTAAGCAGGATTCCACTTTGGGTGAGAACACGCACTATGTTATACTGTTTTCTTTAATTCTTTTCCTGCACCAACCTGCATTTTGGCATGTGATCACTCTCTCCATAAGCCTGCTCCACATGCATGTGCTTTCAGTTACAAAGCACTCTGAATTATAACCTACATAAAGTTGAAAAGCTTCAGGAACACATCTCAGCGATGTGTGCAGATTCAGGAGGGTGACAGTTTTCTCACTACTGGCAGCACCAGTATTCCTCTGCCTCAGCCAAACAACATGCACAGGTCTCATCTCCAACACCATCATTAGAGTTGATGGAGATGATTTCAGGCTACTGCTCCATTTTCCAAAAGCTGCTGAGGGGCTCACCACTGATTCCCCATGTAGAGAGGTGAGAATCCAGAGACGAGGTGCAGAGAGGAGCAAGCAGGGAAGCTGTAGGTTGACTCCTGTTCCCCAATCTAGGCATATCTCTGCCAGAAAAGCTCAAAAAACCTGCCGGAAATTCAGAAAAGGACAACAAAATAATGATTGAGGGATTAATTTCTAGGAGAAGATTAAGAGAAATAAATATGCTTAGCTCAGCATCACTAGCTGTCTAAGGGGGAATTGGGTAACTCCATACAAGCATCTGCAGGTGCAAAGAAAATGAGAAAACTTGTTTAAAATTATTTAAGGAATAGCCAGTAACAAAAGAATGATATTGATCAAAGGGAAGGTAGACTAAATTCTCAAAAGTTTCTTGTAACATTGATTGTAACCAAGCAATGGATCAGAGTGTTCCAGGAACTGATGGAAGTCCTTTTGCTTTGAGCATTTAAAAACCAGACAGAACAAAATACCCAGTACTAATGGGTAGTGGACAAAATGAGTAAAGTCATAGGGAAAAACGTGCACCTTTTCAAAGAGTCAGGAAGGAACATACAACTAGGAAGAGGGTGATTCTGTATAACAGAGCTGCAGAGACTGCAAGCGTTCTTGGGCTCTCTCGGTGTATTGCACTGGGAACTGAGCA
Organism: Chloroceryle amazona; assembly: GCA_027560015.1. NCBI lineage: Eukaryota > Metazoa > Chordata > Aves > Coraciiformes > Cerylidae > Chloroceryle > Chloroceryle amazona. The sequence continues at coordinate 18,459 of JANHFX010009837.1, read as the reverse complement.
GACTGACTCAGACAATGTGCTTCCTTCCTTGCCCATCTCTCCATGAGGCTTCAGCATCTGCCCTGATGTGTCATATTTCCTCTCTTTGCTACCTGAGAGAAATCTCTTTGACATGTCTTCCTAGTAGTAGGGCCCCATTATGCTCCTATTGATCCAGGTGAGTGATAATGAGACAGAACCGTTCAAACTTGTTGGTCATGTACTAACAAGCTCCTTTACCCCCAGCAGATTTCTGCTGATGGGATTTCGGCTGCCAGTCTAAGTGGTTCGTGTTTCAGACAGGAACTAGGTAGGAGGAAGAATCCCATCCCATCCAGCAGCCACTTAGACACATCACTTTTTAACCTCATGTAGTACTAAAGTTAACCCTGGTCAGTGGAAGGGCTATACTGAAAAGAGAGTGCAGAAAGGTGCAAAAATAGAAAGTGCCCTTTCTTGTGATGGAGGCCAAACTGCAATAAACAGAACTTGCATTATCATTTTAGAGTATGTTATGAAATCACAGAATCATGGAATCATGCAATCATAGAATCATTGAAGAGTTTGGGTTGGAAGGGACTTTAGAGATCATCTAGTTCCAACCCCTCTGCAATAAGAGGGGACACCTCCCACCAGAACAGGTTGCTCAAAGCCTCATCCTACCAGAGTTTGAACACTTCCAGAGGGGGAGCATCCACAGCTTCTCCAGGCAACCTGTTCCAGTGTCTCACCACTCTCACAGTAAAGAATTTCTCCCTAATATCTAATCTAAATCTACCCTCTTTCAGTTTAAAACTGATACCCTTTTTCTTATCACTACACTCCCTTATTATGTGTCCATCTCCATCTTTCCTGTAAGCCCCTTTTAAGTACTGGAAGGCTGCTATAAGGTCCCTCCAGAACCTTCTCTTTTCCAGGTTGAACAACCCCAACTCTCTAAGTCTGTCCTTGGAGGAGAGGTGTTCCAGCCCTCTGATCATCTGTGTGGCCCTCCTCAGGAACTGCTCAAGCACATCCAAGTCTTCCTTATGCTGGGGCCCCAGAGATAAGCACAGTACTCCAGGTGGGGTCTTAAGACAGTGGAGTAGAGGGAAAGAATTACCTACCTCAACCTGCTGGCCGAGCTTCTGATGGAGCCCAGTCAATGTGACTGGTTTTCTGGGCTGAGAGTACAGATTTCTGGGTCATACTTAGTTTCTCATTCTACATGACTAACTACAACTTCCTTCGTTAATACCAATAATTGTTGTTCAAGTTTGAGGATACAAGAGTGTCCTAACTGGAAGCAAATCAAATATAAGCCAGAAGTCTGCCCTTGCATCAAGAAATATCTTGCGCTGGATCCACAAAAGTACAGCCAGTAGCTCAAGGAAAGTGATTGTCTCACAGTACTTGGCACTTGTTAGGCCACAAGTGGAACACTGTGCCCCCGTTTGATATTGATGGTTCCAGAGAAATATTGAAAAATGGAGAGGATCCAGAAAGGAATCATAAAGATGATGAGAGAATAACAGAACATGACATGAAGAAAAGTTGAATAAATTGGATTTGCTTGTCCTAGGAAGGAAGGCTCTATGTGCATGTAGTCCCAGTCTTTGAATACCTGAAATGCAGTTACAGAGAAGATGGAGGTGTGTCCTTCACAAGCATGCACAGAGTTTCTTCAAGGGAAATACTGTCTGTATATAAGAAAAAAATGTTTCACTGTGAGACAATCAAACAGTAGACTAGGTTGTCCAGAAAAGTGGTAGAATCTCCCTCTCTGGAAACAGTCAAGACTTGGCCTGACAGGGCTCTGGGTAACATAATAACCAGAAGTCCTGTTTTCAGCACAAGGCTAGACTAGGGCTCTCTTCCAGGTAAGATTTAGCAAGCTCACTTGAGTTATATGGCAAATTTAGATGACTTCTCACATACATAGATGATATTTATTCTCTTCCATTGCAGCAGACAAGCATATTCCTACATTTCTTTCTATACAGTTCCCTTAATTAGCTTTCTTTCACTGAACTATGCATACTGATTCAGCAGAGTAACCATCAGGAGTTCAGTATGTGTTAGAAAGACACAACAGTTGTTTTTTTAAATGGTCTTATGGAACCCTTGCTGGCCAAAAGCACTGCATCCCACAAATAAGCCTTTACTTGTAAAGGAAGACTGTGCACTTGCAAAGGATAAAAGTGTGAGTGGTGAAAGAGGCAATCTATACACTCTGAAGCTGAACACTAATGAAGTGACCTAGCCTGAGAGGGAGAGAGTAGATGCTTCATCTTCCTTTGTCAAGCCATCATTTCTATGGGCTTTTAAATTCCGTACCTCGTGCTGATATGCATCTTTGTAAAAGTGATATTTTTCCTCCTGTGCCAAGCATATTTATCAGTCCCATCACTTACATTTTTAGCAGTTAGAGTTCTGCATGCTTTAAAACACACCAATGTGTTTTAGGGTGTTCTTGGATAAACAGGATTGAAACTGGGCCTGTACTTATAAAGAAGTAGCCATATTAACTATGCAAACTTAGTAATTGAGTGAACTTGCATATTTATAAATAGGGTGGATTTTGGTCTGTGTGCTATTATAACTAGTCTTTTAGTTGTGATATTCATGAAGTTCCATCCAGATGCTGAAAGCAAATTCTGGTACAAAAGTTATGCAGTCCTGAATTCTCCATGTCCAAGCATTTTCAGAGTCCTAAACATAGATGCTTAAGCTGCTGTTCACTGTGTAGAAAAATTGAATTTGAGAAGAGAAGAAGAGAAGAGGAGAGAAGAGGAGAGAGAGAAGAGAAGAGAAGAGAAGAGAAGAGAAGAGAAGAGAAGAGAAGAGAAGAGAAGAGGAAAAGGAGGAAAAGGAGAAAAAGGAGAAAAAGGAGAAAAAGGAGAAAAAGAAAATAAAAGAAAAGAAAAGAGAGGAAAAGGAAGGGAAGAAAAGGAAAGGAAAGGAAAGGAAAGGAAAGGAAAGGAAAGGAAAGGAAAGGAAAGGGAAAGGGAAAGGGAAAGGGAAA
>JANHFX010009837.1:0-15376 GCA_027560015.1 Chloroceryle amazona | reverse complement strand
GAAAAGAAAAGAAAAGAAAAGAAAAGAAAAGAAAAGAAAAGAAAAGAAAAGAAAAGAAAAGAAAAGAAAAGAAAGAAGAAAAGAGGGAAAAAGAAAAGAGGAAAAAATCATAATGAAAATCTGGAGAAATTAAATCCTAATTTAGAAAAAAAAAATCAATCAAACACAATTTCCATAGGCTTATAAGCACATATGCATCATGGAGATTAATGAGAAACTTAATTGTCAATGTACTGCCTTTGAGAGCTTTGCCAGATACCGTATCTTTGACAGTTCTGATTTTCTTCTAGCTGGTGCCCCTGCCTGAGTTTCTCACACAGCTAATTCCTAGACTAAATCAAAAGAAGAAAGCTTAATTTTAATGCCCTAGAGTCTTTGCAAGTGACTTTCTCACTGGAACAAACTTGGAATTATTTTAATATAGAAGAAAAGCAATTAACTTTGTCAGTAATTTTTTCAGTTTCATATTTGGTATTATTTCAGCTGTGATTTTAAATGAGCTCTCTGCACCTCACTTGGCTTTCTATTTGGTTTGCCAATGAAATCTGATCTCAGTGTTAGTCACATCACAAAGTCTTGTGGAGGAACTAACCTGAAGACCCATTTTACTCCTTGCTGAACCTACATAAGTCTGATGGAATGTGATACCCAGCCACTTTGCTACTCACTTGGTCAATTACTGTAATCTTCTCTGAGGCTGTAGAAGAGTTTAATGGTTTTGAGAAAGACTAGTTGGTTTCAACATAGTATCTGTGTGTTACAGCAAATCTGTGTGCTTTGAGGATCAGCAGCTTGCTATGCTTTAATCAGGTAGGCTTCATTCAGCAATAAACAATGATGCCATTTTACTGCTGCTGTAGCTTGTAGTCCTGTATTCCCAAACAGGGCCCTACAGGCTCCTGTGGGACTAGCAAATCCATGCTGTGTGCATCATGATCTGGGAGGCACCCTGAGCCCCTGTGAGTGCTAATGAGGAGGAAATACTCTTCCTCCCACATCCCAGGCTTCAGAGGATGTCTTCGTGTCTGCTGCTGACTGCCAGTGAGGAACATAGCTCTGCATCACATCTCAGAAAAGCAGGGTGTCAGGACACAGCTAGGATACTCAAATAACTACAGTCAAAGATAATAAGATGTTTCTAGCTCAGGTCTCTGGCACTGCCCAGAAGGGTACATGAAAAAATGTCATGCCCAGAGAAAATCACAGGTGTGCTACATTTTTTCCAAAGTTTTGTGTTCCTCATTTGCATTCTGTTTTCAGGGATTGAAGGCATAGCAGCACCCCTCTTTTCAAGAGGTTCTTCCTAGCCACAGAGACTAAGACTGTCTTCTTTTTGTAAAGCTGGAAGTGAGGGGTACTTGGAGAAAAGTGAAATTCCCCTGATGCAGCCACACATCATGCCTCCTAAGTGAGCTCATGACTGATGTTTACATTGCTCTACACAGTGGCTGCCCTGGAGCTCTTCATTATCCCTGTGTCCTTCACCCACTTTCCCCTCTGATCTGCAAAGTTCAGTTGTCCATCTCCACACTGCAGCCCTGCAGCTGCTGCATCTTCTGCACTGCTCATCCCCACTAGGTCAGCATGCTGGAACCTGATCCTAATGCTTGCTTGATATGGGGTCTCCTTCCATTTGCTGAAACCTCTGAGCTGTCTCTCATGTTGAATTGAATTGAATCCGTGCCATTTCCCAGATTTTCTTCTTAGAGAAGAATGGCTGCTTGTGAGGGAGCTGATGGACAGATCCTGTTTCTTCATCCTAGAGCAAGAGGCACACAAGAGAACCATTTTCCACCAATCAGTCATGTCAAGCCTCAATCCTGAGTTAGTAATGGCTTTTTTTTTTTAGTAACAGGTTTTTTTTTTTTAGTAACAGCTCTTGTATAATTAAACTGAGGACAGGGACAGCCCTCAGTTTGGTTCATTATCTGCCATTTTCCTATTCAAGTAGCATAAAGGTGAGGGTAGGCAGTGGCTTTATGGAAAAGGTGTTAAAGCATATCTTTATCAAGCTCAAGCATTACAAACATGCCTTGAGTGAGGAAGGGGCTATTTCAACTGAAGAGACCCCCTGGGGTCAGAGGAATAGGAGAGACGTGCCTCTAGGTGGAGATCCTCTTGGTGAGGGACACAACAAGACCTTGTTTAAGCATTTCATCTCACCTAGAAGAGCTGTGGAATCATCCTGGCAACTGCAGAGGTTGGTAAGAATGTCCTGAAGCTGGACTAGCCTATAAGGTTTCTCTTTATTTCTGTGCATCTGTCTGGAAGCGTAGCAGCTCCAGCATTGGTTTCTGGACCGCAGAAGTCAACTCTGTCTTTCCTTTTACCTTCACTTCTCAGAGTGATTTTAGGACAATCAGCAAACTACAGATGCTCCATTTTGCAATGAATCAATAAAGCATAATCCAAGCTTGCTGGAACATTCTTGCAATTCCCAGCACGTCCCGCAGGACTTGGGGAGTAACTGAGTGCTTCCATCCTAAACAGCAAGTACCACTGAATGCTGGTCATGCAGAGCACCAGCTGAGAGGGGTGTCCTCTAGAGACCAGCGTTAGCCAGTGGTTTTTGAGTGTGCTGCTCAGCGATGCAGGGAAGACTCAGGCCTCCCACAAGTTTGTAACAAGAGCCAAGAGGGAATATGATTTTCCAAGGCTGGAAGAACAGCACTTCAAAGCAAAGGCTAAATAACCGATGCTCCCATCTAGTGGTGAAACTGAACCCAATGGCTTAGGCATGTCAAGCATCAACCCCAGCTCCCCAGGGGATAGAGTTGGATGGGCCATGCCACGGGACAGTGTCATCCCTGGGAAAGTCTCTAAGATTTGCATCCTGTGATAGACACCCAGACACATTCAAAAGCTTGGAAGAAACCAACTAATAATCTTAGTTAAAACTACAGCATTAGTAATAATAATAATAATAATAATAAAAAAGAGATAACATCAGGATTAAAAATTCTTTTAAGGCAAGGGAAGTGTGGAATGGCATTCTCAGAATTTCTTAAGCAACTTTCAGGGAGATGTAGGTGTTTTCGTTCCTAAAGCTTGAAGGCCCCTTTCACAGTGTTATCCAAGGTTAGTAATTAGCAGCACATTATGATCTGTGTTGTTATTATGTTACCATGTAATTAATATGCTAATGTTCTAATATGTTGATGAAATTGTAGTTATTGGCCAGAAAAAAAAAAAAGGGGGTGTTTTGTTGTTTTGGTTTTTTTTTTCAGTTTACATCTGAAAGCTTACAGTAAGAGGCAAACAATTACCATATGCTCAGTTTGTGACATTATTAGGAGGTACCCTGTGACACTGTTGTAAATCACTTCACGAGGTCTGCTCAGTTCTTCCTAATATCCTCATTTTTGATTGCTATGCTTGGAAGCTGAGCAGATCAGCAGGAAAATGGTGCTGTCCTTCTCACTAGATCTTTTATTTAAAGGTATAGCTTCTGCCTACAAGATATACCCAAAAGCAAAATTAATTGATGATGCTGAGACAGTACTTTGTCACACATGAGCTGTACAATGGGGAAATAACTTTAAAATATCATCTCTTGTTAGACTGTAATTGTCACTGCTCTGTTTAGACTTCACTGTCCTTTTTTACTATGGCTACATGTAATAATGCAAATAGCAGAAGAGTTCTAACACCCATGTCATATATGCTTTTCCACAACACATTTCAGACCACTTCACACTGCCATAATCCCCATTTTGCAGAGTCATATTCCCAAGTATCAATCCAGTGCCACTTGTGATAGGGTTTAACATGAGCTAAAGAACAGGATACTCCTTGAAAGGATATTCTTGAGTCTGTGCCTACTGTAGGTTAAGGACAGAAAGGCAGCGCTTCTGACAAGCAGCAGGACTTCAAGCAACAGGCAAAGTTTGTCTGGAAGTAAGAATCAAGAAAGAACTACAAATGTATTTGTTAACATAAGTAAGAAGGAGAGGAAGCAACAATGGATAGTGCCTGGCTAGATGTTAGATGAATATCTAACCTGTTTTCTCTGAAAAGCTAACCCAGTATTGGCAAGCCATGAATTTAATGACTTGGTACAAGATTCAAAGTGAAGCCATAGAATGGGTTATGACAGGTTTGTTAAGGAAGGGTTCTGTGTTTATTGTTAGGGATGAAATTAATCAAATGCTAGGCAATCTTTGAGACCAATTAAACAGGAATTAATTCAGGTTGAATGAAAAGAAGCAAAAAGCACTCCTAAAACTATTTGGATAATAATAATTGGTGCTGCTAAAATCCATTTCCAATCAAAACATAGCTGGCAGTATATGCATCTTATCTGGAGGTTATACACCTGTAAATGAAGGAAGAGTCTGTGGCAAATGAATGAGAACCTGCAAACCCAGTGGCTGGCTGTCACAAGAAGTTATGATGCCAGAGTAAAAGAAGAATGACTCAGAAAAATGAGAGCAATTCAAAAGAATGCATCAGTAGCAAAGAAACCAAAGATGCTGCCTTAAGTGAGAAGAGAGTTAACGGAAGTAAAGACCGCACCAGAACTAATGTCACCTCGTCAGTAAGGGACCACGTGTCACTGGTAGAGATTGTTCCTAGGATGAAGTGCCATTGCAAAGCCCACACAGAATTCCAGTCCGCCAGTAAAAATAACACTTGTAAAAGTCCGTAAGCAGTCATAGCTCTTAAAGCTTGCACAGGTGTCAAAAGCAGAGATTTTCTGATAAAGGACAGAACTGCTAAACATCGTGTTAAGCGTGTCCCTAAGCACGCTGTGTACACAAACACACATGGACCCAATATGCAGGTTGTACAAATCTGTTGTTCCTGTACTAAAAACCTGAGAACTTCAGGCTGTCAAGATACAACACGATGCAACTCTGCATCATGCCCCAGACAGCTAAGAAAGGAACAAGTGCATCATCAGAGTAAAATATTTTCATCCTGTTATTTCAATTTAGGATAACCCTAAGAAATTGGCAGCAAGATATTCTACTGTTGTTCCAGGTTCAACTTAAAAAGATATTATGGATGGCAATTTATCTTGCCAAGTTTACCTTATCTTTCAGAAGTCTTGGTAACACTAAGATCTGTTGAAGACTGGGTTTCAATGGTGTACTGGCAGAAATCCACCTTCATCAAAATGAAGTAACTAATGGAAATTCAGATGGATGCATCCAAGTAATGACTTGTGGTTCTGTTACTGCAGTTAGGGCTGTACACAGAGGTTTTATGTGTGTGGGAGAAAACTGATTGGGGAATCTCATCATATGTTACCAATGCTGGCTGTGTTGCAAAACCATCTGAAAAAAACAAATCCATAAATATTTTTATTCCTATTTGATTAACGTGGCTTGTCATTAAACACCAGGGCTCTAAAATACATACTCTAAGCAAATTTTAATTTTATATTAATTTAATATATCTTTTTATTATCTTAACACTGTTCTGGAAGGGGAGGAAGTAAGGGATTCAGAGGGGTTGGTACAATAAACATATTATGTTTCATTTTAGAACAAAACTGGTATTGCTGGTGACAAAGAATCATCACTAGATACAGTGCCCTTGAAACCACCAATCATGTGAGGCATTAAAAAGAGGGAAGACATGACAAAAATGACAGACCATTTGACTGCTTATTTTTACCTCCCTTACATTCCCCTGTCAAAAGATGAAGAACAAAAAAGCATAGCATCTGTGCTAAGGAAATGTCTATGAACATTAATTAATTATAATGCTAGTCCTCTGTGTGCTGGATGTGGTGTCACTATCTCACAAACACTTTGCTTGTTCCACTATCATCAACTCAATTATTTGAGATGCTTCTCGGCAGATGTATATGACACATTCTTTCAAAAGCTTCTTCGTGATGAAATATTCTCAGTGGCTTAATGCATATTCCCTTATGTCACAGACTATTAAAAGCCCGGTCACATCCCCAGTTCAAAACCCTCTTGGTAACATTCAAGCTGACAATATAGCAAGAGCCAGCCACAATGACAAGAAAAACTGTGACTCATCTATTGAGGCCAAACAAACCATTCAAAAGCATACCACAGCCTAAGCGGGTTGAAGTCTCCCCTTGCCTCATCCCCAAGCCTTAGTGTGAAGAGTGTGAGGTCAGGGTGGGAGCACTTGGAAAAGAGCAGAGCAGTGTGACTTGAAGTCTCCTCTCTAGACAGTGTGGCTGTGGGTGAGAGCATACAATTGGCGAAGGCTGGTGGGCTCTGAAACAGCACCACTGGCTTATAGCAGACTGATGACCAACAGCAACCACTGAGATCAATAGGACGATATTGCACCGTGCTTGTGGTCCTATATTATCTTGTCATCTCGATGCTCTAAGGGTCTCCCATGGTTCAGGTAAGATCTTTAGTTCTTGAAGAGTGTGTGCCTTTGTCCTGTGGCAGTGAAAAAGCAAGGGCTCGGGAGACACCAAACCCAAATCACAAATAATGATATATATGTCGAGCCAAAACTCCTCGTATTGCAACTCCATCCTTGGTACCTTGATGAATGTGTTTTATTTACAAAAATACAAATACTCCCTATATCTAATTAAAAAAAATAAATAAAAAAAATAAAAAAAAAGATGCCTCCATGACTGTTGGCACATTAGGTGTATGTCATGTGTTAAGACACCAGGTTTTACAGGTGACTTTCACAAAGGTGGATGACAATGCACAGTACTGGGAGATGGAGCCTCCTTCATTTGTTTCATGCTCATACCTCATTAAAATCCTACTTTCCACATACACTGCTAGAGACCAATCTGCTCCCATTGTAGAAAACAATGAGAAAACTGTAAATGAGAAACCTGGCTACAGAAATTCAGGAAGCCTCTTGCCAAAGGTTGCTTTATTTATCCACAGTGCAAAGTATATGCTTTACAGATGTGGAATATAATTAACGGGGAATATTACCTGTCTCCATTTTTAAAGCTGTTGTTTCAAGATGATGTGATATACAGCCAAAACTCCCTGGCTAAATTATACTCCCACAGCACCAGGGAGGGGGAAGAAATTTAGGGCTATTTGCTATATAAGCCCAGGTACCATTGCTTCATTTTGCAATAGAAATGACGTACAAGTAGGATAGATTGTGCTCAGACTCTTGTCTTATTTGCACTTCTTTTGTACTTTTATTTTCATATATCATGGGGCGGTCAGACCAAAACCATGTTGTTGTTAAAGCCATGCACAATCTGTTATTTCTGCTTTGTGAATGTTTACTTTGTAAGGCTGTTTTGTCAGAGAGACAGAGGACAAATAGGAGAAGCCCATTTTATATTGTTAAAACTAAATTGAGACCTGACAGAGACAAAAAAAGTGGTGCTGCATTTCCTCCAGTTAGGTGTTTCATCTTGCCTCTGAGTCTGATTCTGACTGCACAGAAAATAATACTAAATTCCCATTGATCCCAAGGTTAGAGAGCAGGGCTTGACTTCAAAACATCAGCTGAACAGCTCTCTGCTGAGTGGTGACATTTCTGACTCTCAAACACTTCATTAGGATGGTCTATTGTAATAGACTTTGCTTTCTAAAGAGTTTGATGGATTGTTTCATACTTAATATACTTGCTGTGCAATCGTGATGTTGCTGCCGATAAGGGAGGTAGCCTATGGATGATATACATTCCTACAAACTCCTGTCAGCAAGTTGAACATGTTCCATTGTAATGAAGGCATATTTACAGCTACTTCTGTCCTGTTTCACAGTCACTAGGTGAATCCAACAGGATTCATGTGCTTCTACATTATTTAAAACTCAGTTTGCTCCTGCATCATCTATGGTACCAGGTGCTTGGGCACATTTCCTTGGTCTTACACAGATGACTTCACTTACACCATAGTCCTAGAACTCAGACCCACCCTTTTCCCAAAGCTCTATCTGCTGTAGTTTTACTTAGAGTTTATACCTTTCTTCTTCTGGGGTCAAGTGAAAGTTGGAGCAAGAAGTCATTGCTGGAGTTAAGGAAAACAATAACACTTTGCTTTAGCAAATGCAAGAAATATATAGATCTAAACAGAATGGACTATAAACCCAAATTCATATTCACCATACTGTTTTCTGCTTTATCTTTAGATCAAAGCCCTCTCCTCTCCGCTCCTCTTCGCTCCGTTCCTCTCCTCTTTTCTCTTTCTTCCTCCTTCCCCTTCCCCTTCCCCTTCCCCTTCCCCTTCTCCTTCCTGGGTTTATTCCTCTTCTTCTAAATGGCTAGTGAGCAATCCTGACCTTAGTAACACTTCCCAATGACTTGACCAGTTCAGACTTTGGTAACAGGCTCAAGTAATTGTCCAGCTATTTAGGATATAGCGGACAGTTATTAGCCCAAGAGAATTTCCATGTAATGCAGAAACACAGATGTTCAGCTGTTCCCCCTTATTAGGTGTGTGCCACTGCTCCTTTAGTCTTTCTCTGGTGGGCAGATGGGCCAAATGTTCCAAGGGCTGCAATCTGATATAGATATGTATTCATGGTCCCTGATGAGAAACAGAATAAACTTTATATGGAGGTCCCAGATTGATATCATTTTTTTGTTGCAAATTTCCCAGATGTTATCATTCTAATGTTTTCATGATGCAGGGAAAACCAACACTTTCTCTGCAGTCAGAAGAACTCAAGGCTTTCCAATTATGGTCACATACTCATTCTTATTAGCACAAAATTTAATTTGCCTTAATCAGACTGAGGTGGGTAGAGCGCGAAATTAACTTGACTTTCATTTTGTATTGTACAGTAAACTGACTTGGTGAAATCACTGTAGAAATCTGAGCTGTGAATGATGGATGAGATGAAAAAAGCCTAGAGAATAAACAGTGTTGTGTAATCATCACTGTACTAAAAGGGACACAATATCCAATTCAGTTATTTGGAGAAATGCTTTACTTCACTGGCAAATCAAAAGGCATGTTGCCCTCAGCTGCACCCATATTTTGCCATTAAAGCTGAGAACAGAGTTTGGACCCAAATATTTGTCTTTATCACCTCCTTTATTCTGAGAGTTATATATGCTCGGCTGATCTTGCCAACAATTTTTCAAACTGTTATTTTGTCAGAAGATTACAGTTTAATGAAAAGGGAAACACATTCATTTAAATTAAAGTTCCAGTCGCAGTCCAAGACTCCTGTTCAAAATCCAGAGGGAAAGAGAAAGCGTTTGCTAGAGACAAGCCAGAAATCACAGGGTGTCCAACTGGGATATGGGTTTGAAGTGTCTGCTCCCAGTGAGGAAGAGTAAGAACATACACCTGAAATTTTCCACATCCCAGAGAAGTATGCTGATGACTGGTCCTTCTGGAAAAATGTTCTCCCTTGAACACATTCAAAAGGCTTCTGTTTCACTTCAATGAAGAATAAAGTCTTGACATTTTCTTTTCTTTTTTTTCAAACCAGAACTCTTTTCCAGCCAAGGCTAACATTGATTCCCTTTTCCCAACTCTCTGCCACCTTTCCTGCGTGGATAAAATAAATGTTTGAGAGATGGAACCTGCCCTACACACTGGAGCCACAACAGCCTCCACCTGAGACATTTCCTTATAAACAACAGGGAAAACAAAACAATGCTTCTCAAACATTGGCCTCCAACTTTTTCAATACGATTTGAACGCTTTTTCCCACCCCTTGCCATAAACAGAGATATTTCTGTCTCAGAGCAAGCTGCAAATTTGAGAAGGGTACTGGCACAGCAAGAAAGCTGCAGAAAATTTTCAAAGATAAAAGGGGCAGGTTCCGAGTGGGGGGAAAAAGAGAGAAAGGCATCCATTGCCTTCAGCCAGAATATAGAAAACTGAGAAAAGGTAAAGTTCACTTCTGGGCAAGAAGACCTGGGTGAGACAGGGACTGGGGAAAATTCAGCTGGGACAAGAGAATAAGGAAAAGGGATGTGTCCTTACAGCCATGGTGACAGGTGCCCAGATACACCCTACCTACTGACAACAGTACAATCCTGCTCCTTCTTCTACTTAGTGCTACATACAGGAGCAGAACGCTCCCTGCACAAAATGGTCTTGATTATTTTTTTTAGGGAAAGAGTAAATTTTATCACCAAGAGGGAAGCACTGTTTACCGTTTACTATCCTCAAAGTGTGAAATGTTCTGGAAAATAAAGTCCTTCATTAAAAAGTTGTCCTTTCAATGTGTATTCCTTGCAGAAAAGTGACACCATTTCAAAACACAGCTTTTTCTGTATTTACTTTCCCATTTTTCATATAACAGCTTCTATTTAACCAATTTCATCAACATACTTAACATCTTTGCAGATGTAACTGCAACACATTGCAAAGTAGATTAAAGTTGTATGGTCTCTTCTGTGTCTCCAAAAGGGTGGCAACACAAAATCAACCAGCCTAAAAGCTGTTTTCCCAGATTAACATCAGGACTCCTGCCTTTATTATTTAAACAAAGCACGTAATGTTTGCACTGTAAAGTTCTGATCTGAAAATACCAAAGGAAGACAGGAACAAGTTTTGCCAACTCTTCCTATTAACAGTAGAGGGTCAAAATTGCTAGCTTGCTTTGTGACAGTAATTGGCTAACCCCCCTCATGCCCCACATACATTTATCTCTGTTAAAACTTATTTGCATATTCAAAGTATGATGCATACCTGCATGTACGCAAATAGCCATTAAATCGCATCACTGTTCATAGGTCTTTGTCTTCAATCATTTGGAAAGTATGCATGATGAGAACAGCTCTGCTATACTGATCTATATGCATTCTTCTGCAGCAGAGATGGAGCAGTGGGTTTATTTTAGGCTATGTGCAGCAGAAAGCAAGGCAGCATTTCCCAGTCCAGCTACAAAGTTACATGAAGCAGTGTACTAGCAATAACTACCTCTGGAGCAATGAATAACCAGCAACCAAGCGACTCCTGGGAAAGCTCCTTTTTTTTTTTTTTTTTTAAAACCTGCTACATAAAACTGAGTTTATTTCAGTTAACCTTTTCAACCAAAGAGCCATCCCACTGTAGCTCATCAATATTGCCTCCATAAATCACAGCCTTGCAGACTGCAGACAGAGATTAATTCTAAGTAATTTTGTGCATAAAATTTGCTCCAAAACTCATCTATCTCTGGATGTTTATTTACATATACAGAATATTCAGCTTTTGAATTTTAGTAAAGTTTTGCACTGATGGATTTTTAATAAAAATTGCCTAAAGGCTGCAAATTACTTCAGCATCCTCAACTTCCATTGAGAGGAAGCTGACAAGGAGTCAAGGCACGCAGCACCCAATGGGTGCTGACAATAGTAATAAAAAACCAGGAAGGGAAGATGGACAGAAACTTCCAGAGCTTCAGCAGAAAAGTGGATAAGAACATTGTTTGAGTTCATCAAAGCAACCAGCCTTTAGGAACATTTTATTACTGATGCCCTTAAGATGCTACAGTCTTTTGCTTGTGAAGGCTCCAAAATCTTCTTAGTTTGAAGGTCAGAGGTTTACAATGTTTGTGACTTTAACCATGTAACTGCCTATAATGTCCGTGCAGCACCACAAAAACACTGTTTGGAGGGTGTTAACTGAGGTCAGTGTGACAGAGGACCAAAGGGGACAGAAGGGGGTTCCCTGCCCCACTCACGTTGAAATCCCCACGCTGTTACTCACTTGTTTTACAGATACAGCTGAAGTTCACCTTTATTGAAGCTTGGGGATGACTTCTGCAGAAATGTGACAATTGGCAGAAAAAACAAGCTGAAGGTAGCTCAGGCACCGTTGTCTCTTACTGTTTCCTATGAATATGGATTCCTGAGAAGGAGAAATCACAGAGATGACTTGCATGTGCAAGGGAGGAAACAGCAGATGACCCTGCTGTCGTTAAAGTCCATGCTATGGACATGGAAGAAAGTCTCTGCTTCCTTTCTAAGGCAAATATGAGGAGAGGAAAAGAAAGAATAGGCTGTGACTCTGCTTACTGGCTTCTACAGCTGAGCCAGCACAAAAGGGTAAGAATTATTTATTAATACAGGTCAAGTCAGTAGTAAATTAACGCTTTTCCTCAAGAAGACGGAAAACTAGAAAGAAATTGTGTTCTTTGTATCTTTGAGTCCCAGAGCTGATTAAGAGATGGTGCAGCTTGCACTTGGTGGCAGGCTCTGAATTCACACCCACTGTACCTGCTGCTGAACCTTGCCAAGATGCAGCAAACACTGGCCTGCAACTGGGCTGGCTCTTTGGCCACACATGCAACAGGCTAAACATTTCTTTCAGAGATGATCTATGCCATGCTGGCAAACACCCTAACCTTTTTTTTCTTTCCCATTCTGTTCTGTGAAAACAAAAGGAGTTCTTAGAACCACCTTGCACACAGGTACTGCTGTACCTATCAGCCAGGATGCAACAAGCCCTGTGAGCTCAGCCGAACGTATGTTCACAACTGAAACTAAACCACCTCACCGCTGAGTCAGGGAGGATTTCATCAAGATGTTTCTGAAGGGCAAAGAGAGAGGAGAGGAGGCAATTCTAAAAATCACCTGCCATAAGACAATATGAGAAAAAGAAACCAGGCCACACTCTCCTAAGGGAGAGTTGTTAATTGAGCTTTCTAGGCTCCTATCCTAAATCCCTGTCTGCATCTGAACAGTTACTAGACCAAAATGCACCTGACGTGCGCAGAAGCCAACAGTAGCTCCAGCTTATTAAAAACCTGCTTGATGTTTGCAAACAAAAGGCAGGCCAGCGCTAATGAGAAACACGGCGGGTGATGACTGCAGGTCCCTCTGGGTGCAGCAGAGTGGGAATGGACAGCCTGAGGAGCCTTACCTGGAGGCAGTGCTGCTGAAGAACTAGGAGATGAATTGTGAGAGATGGGAGATGTGTGATCTATGGGTACTCAGGGTTTACTAACTAATGTAACCTTCAAAGCACCTCTTTTGTTTAAAACCAGAATAGTTCCAAAATAAAACTGCAGTTACTTGGGTGAAACTCAGCTTTGATAAAGTCAATGGAAGAAATCCCTTTTTGATCAGTGGAGCCATATGAGCCACGGATATATTTCGTAAAGGTTGAATGAGTTTGTGCCTGGGTTTTAAGGATCTTTGTGTACTGTACCCTGCCAGTTTAAATGATGACTACAAAGATCTGTTATATAACTTTTTCCAGCAGAGGCAAAAGCTTTCTCTGTGTCAGATCTTAATATACTGTGACTCTTGCTCATAGTAAATTAGGTTATTTATCCCCTTTATTTATATGCACTGCTTTAACACTGTAGCAAAACAAAGTGATAGATACATGTATACAAGTCATCAAACTCAGTAACAAAGCAACAGCAACCCTGTGGAACTTTACCCTATTGTTATCAATTTATATAAAAGACAAATTCTTCAAGCTGTGAATGTGTGAAAGTAAGTTCTTTACCATTCTGGACTTGCCAGCAATTTGTCTTCTGATTTCAAACCCTTCCCCAGGCTGCTTTGACACCACGGGGGCCTGATGCTGATCTCACAGACCTTATCCCAGTTCACTTTCCTGTTTTCCAGGGAGGCTGTTCTTTATTACACCACTGAAATTGAGGACAGAATCAAGACATTGCTCAGAATTACAGGATGCAGAGCTCTTCCATTTTGGAGTTCAGAGTCCAAGACAAAAGCAGCATGTCCAAGGCAGAAGGAAACCTTATCGGATTGCAGACTAACTGCACCTGACTCCTGCAGGCAAATTTGACAACATTTCGATGTGTAGGGATGATTCCCACTGCAGTCAATATCATTGTGCTCACCCACCATTATTTGCCACCAATCCCACTGCTCATTCTGGAAGCCTTTTGCTGAAAGAGAGGGAAGTCTTCAGGTAACAAGCTCTCCTGATACTGTGCTTAAACCACCTCAGATTCCTGTGTAGAGTATCTTCCTGCTACCAGCTTGCTTGCAGCAGTCACTTAATTTGTGCTATTCATCTACATTCTATTCCAAATTGAAAATCTATTTCACTGGTATATTAAAAATGAGCCTACTAAAGAACGGCACATTTTAAAATAGAAACACATGGAAAAGTCTGTAGAGTTCTACAAATTTAGATTCCAACTTTAAACTGAATTAAATAAATTTAATTATTTAAATAATATTTAGGATCTACCTTTCGCTTTGCTTCTGAAAACACACACTTATGTTTTATTGTATGAGCCAGCACATCACTTTATAGACAGATGTCTGGGGAAAAACAAAAACAAACAAAACACTGGGAGTTTATCCATACCATAACTGCTGATTGTGTTTAGAAATTTAGGTTTTTGAATTAATGTTATACAGTAATACCTATCTCTTAAACAGCAGTGTGCCCTCAGAACCTAACTGTAGATATATGTACATCACAGTCCAGTCCTTTTCAATAGCTTTTTGTTGCCTTTACCACATATATGTAAAAAACCCAACAACATTTGCAACTCATCACATGGATAAATGAGGATTTTTGTATTTTTGAAGAAATTAGCTCTAGGTTTCAAATTTGTTTTCACAGTGTTGTAGGTTGAGGGGGGAAAAAAATATTTTTATTCATTAATTGTTCGGCAATTCATGAAACTTCTCACTGAAATGGAATAAATAAGTGGATGAACTTCTCTGGGATTTATAATCATTATTGGCTTTTGGCATGGTGCGTTATTTCAGCAATCATATTTTTTTAAACCGTTAACCTATTCTCGATTGTGTTTTGACTTAAACATCCTTGTGACTTCACCTCTTAACTTATCAAATCGCATCTTTTTTACTTTAGTACTAATTGCTTTGATTTCGACACTTGTTTCATGGCTTTGAAGGCGTGCCTTTTGCAGGCACATTGTTCTGCTTATCTTACACGTTATAAACACAGGCACAAAGAAGCTACAGTCTTAGATCCATTTACACAGACGCTTAACTTAAAGCACAGGTCCAGCACAATAAAGGTTAGCTATCATTGTACCCATTCGTTGTAACAGAAAATTTGAGACTATTTGCAAAGTAAACCGCTATTCAATCTGGACAAAGACGGTAAAATGTGCTTTCAGATATTTTTAGCTCTTCAGTAAGCTGAGAAAGGATAGCAACGATTGCCCTGCAAACATTTCTCTTTCCTCTGTGCTGCTGGATAGGCGCTGGAAGTACGACAGGGGCGATCCGTGTCGTTTGGGTCCGGCGGCGTAAGGAAGTATTCACCGCCGCTCGTCCAGCATCTGTTTGATCTCTCCTTTCCTTTGTGCTCGCTGATCTAACAGCCCTGTATCGCATTGTTTTTCTACCCGCTTTATGAGCGAGTTAATGTGTTTCTTCTCAGGAGACCTTTAAGCTTAAAATATTTCCTTAATTAACGGAGGCTGACCTTAAAGAGCCAAAGCCGGCTGCGGGTGTAGGGGTCCCACCACCCCTCAGGACGAGCGCTGAGGAAAAGACAATGCCTTCAACTTTCCGGACCGGCCACGGGGAGACC
>JANHFX010009836.1:84334-106859 GCA_027560015.1 Chloroceryle amazona | reverse complement strand
TGTGTGGGCTGCCCTGGGTGACCCTGCTGGGGCAGGGGGGTTGGACTCGCTGATCTCCAGAGGTCCCTTCCAACCCCCACCATGCTGGGATTCATTTAAACATGATGATGGTGATGTCATCAAGATAACATCAACTCTGTAATTTCTCATTTTTCTCAAGCTCTCATGCTTCAGCATAGACAAACAACAATTACAGCACTTCTTTGAAAATGACCCTGATGGATGGTGTGCAGTTGTGGTGCATTCACTGTGCTGATGACAGCCAACCTTAAACCCATCTGCGGGCGTGCACAGACACCGTGTTGCTCATTTTCATGCTTAGCCTTTGTTGTAACTCTGCAGCACCAGTCTCTAGCTTATCTTAGTGATTGCAACAAGATATTTAATGGTTTGTCAAGCACCCACATCTACCATTGGTGCTGTTAGTTATTAGTCAGTTTTTTAGTGAAAATCTGGCCTTTTAAGAGTCAAGACTTGACCTGTTTGTTCTCTTGAAAGAGCAGTGAAATCTGCAGACACTGGATATCTCTAATGCCTTTATTGCTGCTCCACATGGCTTATATTTTTGCCTGACTTGCAGCTCCAGGACTGCAATCAACTCCCAGAATAATTGCCTTGGGAATCTCCATTTTCTTGGAGTGTACTCAGATGTATTAAATATGCAACGGATGTTTTCTTCAGGTCTGACACACACAGACTGTCTCTTGGACATATCATGTGGAGAAAGGTCTTAGAGTAATGTGTGTGAAATACAGCTGTGGTAGATCAACAGTAAAAAACCATATTGCAGTGGCAAGCAACTGCCTTATGACATCTGTGTTACCACAGTTATTTCCTTTTCCTATTATTTGGAGAAGCATCTTAGCAGCTTAGTGTTTTTCCATACATTCTGGCTTTTAAAGGTCACCTTTTCTTCAAAATTATTAAGTTGCTGAGATGTGCTTTCATTTAGAGCTGTGACAGACAAGCAAGGGAAGAAAAGAGTGTTATTCTCAGTTCATCCTCTTGCTGTTTGCTGTCCTTTTGTTCCCTGTATAATCTGCATAGGGCTAAGCCTCTGCAGCTGTTACTGACTTCACCTTCTGTCCATAAAACCTGAGAAAAGAAGAAATTCTTCACAATAAAGTTGATGGGAATTGAACACTGGCTTGGAGTAGGGCATGGTCAAGCCTGCAGCGAAATCAGGGATATCTGGCTTTTAAGCTCTCCTGTGCTCCTCAGCTAAAAAGGGTGAAGTGAGCTGTGATAGTAGCACTGACTTCATCATACCCATGTGGACAATGAGCTCACTCTTCCCTGACACTGTCCAAGTGTATGTAGTACTGCAGAGAGTGAGTACTCGTTTGTTTGCCTGTGTGTGAGAGAGATTTTAAATAATTGCTTCAACGCATTGCAATATGTGGGAACAAGAAAGAAAACCCCTTCTGTACCTGTGGCAGATGTTAATGTGATTTGACACCATGAAGTTCTGCTGAACTGTGCTAGAAATTCAAGGATTTTCCCCCAAGGAACATGAAACACCTCTGAAAACCACTAACTTAAGCAAGAAGGAAGCAAATAACTTCAAAGCTTAAAAAAAAGCCCCAATGGTGTGCATCTGCTGATTTAAAGTTATCTGCAAGCATTTCTAAGGCCTCTCGTGCTATTTCCTCTGTGGCTGTGAAGTTGTTAGATAGTTAAGACAGTGCAGAATGTATGTGATTGTTTTCAGTGAGAAAACCACAGTATTGTGGTTTCTACGCAAGGTTATCTGCCTGTAAAGGTGTTTTCTCAAGAGGCTCTGAATCAGAGGCTCCTGCAGCTTCGTGATGTTATTGTTGATGACACTTCACTTGGTGCTTGCTGCACAAGAACTGGAGGCTGGGGAAGTTCAGTGGAGTTTGTAATCTAAGCCCAGCATGAGTAACCATGGAAAGTCATAGAGCTAATGTTTGAAACTACATGTCATCCCTGGGGCTTACTACTTCAGCTGAAGTGAGTCTTTGAATCCTGAAATCATGTTTATTTGTTCAAACAGTAACAGTTTATGGATGAAAACTTATTCCTCTCTTGTCCAAACCTTGCCTGGCTTGCATCTTCAGATCATCTTGGCTGTAACATCCCTGTTAGTACTGTAAACGTTGTGTGGCACGAGATGATGAAATGGGCATTTGGTAACATGACTGAGGTAACTGGTAGGTGGTAATTTAGGAAACGTTTGAAACAGGAGGTGGAAGAACCAGAGTATTAGAAAATTTGAAGGAAATGAAGGCCCACGGAAATGAAAGATTCCGTGAGGAATAGTAGCATCCCTGGGAACCTAGAGAAACATTAGATAACTGGAGTCATGCTTGTGCTGTAAGAATTCTGTGGCTTCTAAAGTCACGCTCCACATGGTTAAAAAGGACAAATAATTCAGAAGTGCTGTTTTTTTTCTATTTTAGGTGGCAGACATTAGTGGGCGGACTTCTGCTTCATGTCTCCTGGAAGCTGGGCTGGGTGGAGATAAACTTGTGTTCAAGGTACTGTGGGGTTTTCAGTAGTTGCTAAATACTTCTTTTCTGTAGCTGGGCTGCGACATAGTTGAGTTGATTGTGGAAGTTACTCACTTGCTAGAGTGTAAGTTGGGGGGGGGTGTATTCTGCTTCACAGGCGTAGGAAAGATCCTGTGTTTTAGTCTAACGAGTGTTCAGTGACACTTCAACTAATGACTAATATAAAGTGCATTCAATTTAACCTTGGACTCAATTTAACAGTGAAAAAAGCACAGCCATTAGTGGAAACTGTAGGGGTAACTTATCCAACCATCTGTCTGTGGCTCTTCCCTGGATTATTTGATAGTATTATAAAAGAAACCTTGGTAATGTCAGTGAAGAGCACTGACACACCCTCCCCCAAAACCTCAGTGAAGTCCACAAATGTGATCTGCCTTTTTCTCCAAGGAGTGTGTCCCATAAGTGGGAATCATTCATCCTTGCCAGATGCAAGGAGAACCAGATAATCATTAAGGTTGGAAACGACCTTCAAGATCATCATGTCCAACCATTTACTAAATACTATCATGACCACTAACCCATGTCCTGAAGCTGCCCAGCAAAAGCAGCCATTCTGGTGCAGAACTGGTATCATCATCAAACACTGAATCAAGAGGTGCTTTGTAGATGAAAATCATCAGCTGAACACAGCAGCTCAGAGGAGTTGTCCAGCATCCTGCCCTGTACTCAGATGGATCCCTGTGCAGTATGGAATGTGACCTATCCTTTTTATTTTGCACACTTACCATTTAGAAGGTGTACACCCACAGCACTTGTTGAACCTCCTGAGGTTCATCTGAACTCGGGAGGTGTTCAGAACTTGACTGGACAGTCACCTGAGTAGAATCTTAGAATCATGGACTGTCAGGTTGGAAGGGACCGCAAGGGTCACCTCGTCCAACCTCCTGAGGGAAACTCTCTCTCTATAGCTTAAAGGAGCTGGCCCAGCACCCTGTCACACTGAGTCTGAAACCTGCCCAGTGTCGGGGACTCCACCACTTCCCAGGGAGGTGATTCCAATGTCTAATTGTTCTCGTGGTGAAAACTTGTCTGCTGGAGTCCAGCTGGAATCTCCCCAGGAGTGATTTGCACCCATTGCCCCTTGTCTTTTCCACGGGGCTCCTTGAAAAAAGGGAGTCTCCATCTTCTTAGTAGCCACCTTTTATGGACTGGGACACGTACCAGAGTAATGTGACTTGATTCTGAAGCTGGGGTGAGCTGTACTATATGACTGCCACTCTTCCCTTCTGATGTTACTTTTTGAGTGATTCTGAATTAGCAAGTGCCAACTGATGAATTTTCTGTTTAGGATTCAAACAGTTGGCTCGCAAACTGCGTCCCCTCACTTGGAATGAAATCCTGTGTGTGTGTCAGAGGAGCTAGGCTAAGTTCTGTTTTCATGTCCCCTGCAAGTGGGGGACACTATCACCACTGAAACTTCAGTTGTAATAGGAAAAAGAGTTTTAACTTCCTGTCTTTTCTCTGCACTGTAGGTAAAATGAGGATATTGGTGTAAAAGTTGCCAGTGATAGGGATTAAAAAAAAGAAAAGCTGCAGTGAAAAATTAATTTGTGTTTTGACTTCAGGCCACTAGATGCCAGCACACTATAGGAAAAGGGATTAAAATAACCCTTGAGAAACCTCCTCATTAGTTTAGCTAATACAGAATGTCTTTTCCAGAACACACTGAGTGAAATGACCAGAATTATTTGATATATTTTGACTATAATTCAGCCAGCTCCTTAAGCATGAATTTGAATTGTCTTTCTTCAGAAGAATTAAGCACATACCTTAATACTTTGCTGAACTGGACTTGTAGCATAGGCTCTATTAAAAAAGCCCCAAACCCCCAGACCAATTAAGTGAAGAACTCCCCAACAAGCAAATGTAATGTCTCAAAGCTTCTGTCTACCACTTCTCCTCAAGCTTCTTCCCCTCCAAAGGTGAGGACATACGTCCCCCCTCTTACAGAATATTGGTCTCTGAAGCTCTCTGGGTTTGTTTTGTGTTTTTGGGGTATGTGTAGGATATTAAGAATGCCATAATCAGTCCCCAGTCTTGTCATGCTTCAAATAATAAACTGCTAGCCATTTGTTTGCTTACTTCCACAAAGTCTCAGTATTTCTGTCCTGTGGACTGACCTCTTGCTTTCTGAGCCAGTTCAGGCTATCCCAAGTGTCTCAACAGAGCTACGTTACTGCGTAGAGATTATCTCCCTTTGTCAAAAGGCAGGAATATTGGATTCACAATAAAACCCAAATAAAACCAGATTACTTGAACTAGTTTCTCTTAGGTTTTGTGGATATCTTGCTTTTCATCTGGTGACAGAGCACTGGAACAGGCTGCCCAGTCTCCTGCTCTGGAGACTTTCCAGCCCCCCCTGGCTCTGTTCCTGTGTGGGCTGCCCTGGGTGACCCTGCTCTGGCAGGGGGTTGGACTCAATGATCTCCAGAGGTCCCTTCCAACCCCTACCATTCTATGATTCTATGATGTATTTTCCTTCCTAACAAGGGAATATAAATTGACCTCCATGGTGCTGCCTGCAAAAGGGCCCCTTCCTGGCAAAACCATCCTGAACAGGTCAGGGCAGTCTGACTGCATTTGCAAAAACCTTCACATTCTTTTCATGACACTGAAGCAACACAGATCAGTGAAGAATCACTGCACATCCCTCTTCTGCTGGTTTCATTCTATTAAGAGTTTGTTTCATGGACAAACCAGTGCACTTTCCAGTGTCTTCACCAGCAGCATTAGCTTTTTCAGGTTAACTGTCAGTGCAAGGCTGTTATTTTTTTAGGAAGCTCTGTTTTGCTTGCCAGTAGTAACACTGACTATAAGAAGAACAATATATAACAGCAATAGCCTTATGCATTCCTATTCTATTAACATTCCAGAAATCAAAGCTCGCAGAGCCTGTGGGAACGAAGCCAGTGACCATTAACCTTCACTTTATTTTAAGCTTTTATAATTTTAGGAGTTTAATTTCAGGCTTACAGCCTTCAGGCTGCAGAACTGAGAATGAAGTAAATCATGACAAAGAAGCAAATGCATGTCACGAGTTAAAAAAGCTCTTTCCCTGAGACCCTTCCTTATCTCCCCCAGTCCCGATGCAAAATTTATTTCAAAGTATTTAACATACGTTGATCTACTTGGAGCAAATGTGATAGAGTTTGGATTTCAAATGGATGAGGAAAAGAAATGTTTCAAATCTTCACTAAGAATCCTGTGAAATTTGCACTTTGCAGCACGGACACTCTACTCTGTAAAAAAGAAATGCCTCCTGGTTTGACAGTGGCCAGTTCAGCAAGTCCCCAGACCTCCCTGGGAAGTCATGCTGAGCAGATAAAACCTGACTTTCAAAGCCTGAATTTCTTGTCAGTGGGCTGGATGAATCAGGGCTGGAGGGACGGCCAGTGCAGCACGCTAATCTCTTCCTTTTTGCCATCCATATGAGTCCAGCAGAAAACCACTGCTATTAACAAGCAGGAAATCACTCTTGCACCCTCGTTCTCTCCTTCAACTCAGACTGGTCCACTGGAACTCAGGACAAGTGATGAGTTTTCCAAAAGATGTGTCCCACAAAACTCAAACCCAGCCATTAGTAAGAGTGCACTAGCGCAAGGATTTTGTAGGGACCATAAAGCCACAGGGGTGTTTCAGAAAGTTTAACCTTTATCACTAATTCATACATCACAGCATTCCAAAAGGCTAGCTGAATTTTACAGATGACTGTCACATGCTGCAGTTTGTAAATCAGAGCTATGAAAGTAGGACGGTGCTATCATGCTGACAAGAGGCCTTGGCATTTAACAATTTCCTCACTAAATAAGCATGGCTGGCGATGGTTGCAGTAAATTCATTCTTCTTAGCATCAGCTTTTCCATACAGCCATTGGGAGGGGACACAGAACATTATTCCTGGTGAAATTACAGTCCCTGAAAGTTACAGAATCGTTTGGCTTAAGACTTGGATCATTCATGATGACTGTGCAAAGTATAAGGGAAGTCAGCACTACAGTGGAAGGACGATTTAAGCACAAACCAGCTCTTTTTGCATGGTATTTCTCAAAGGCTTGATTAAATAATGTTCATTAGCTCCTAGGAGGCACAGAAGCTGTAGGAGAGGACAAGCAGGCCAGTCTGTTCAGTGGAAAGGAAGATGGCACCACAGCTTCTTCATGTCTGCTAGAAATCAGGGTTAGGGGGTTCAGGCCATTGTGACCTGTAGGTGAAAACCAGCTGATAACACCCCTGATGACACGTCCAGAAAGTACCTCTCAGAGGGAAGAATCTAGAGCTACTACACATTGTAAAAAGGGTTGGGTTTTTGGTTTCTGCTCTTTAAAGTCTGCTGCCTTTCAGTAAGTGTCAATTCAGTTGTCAATTCTGTCAATCTCTTGTATCACCGTCTTCCCTGCGCTTAATACTCCAAGTGGGAAGGCCTGGCAACAGACTCGGATGACATTTGGACACGCTGCAGTGTGCCACTGCAGAGGGGTCAAGCTATCACCCAGGGGCCCACAGATCCCCCCAAACCAAAAAAGGCCACGAAACACCACATTATTTTCAGTTTTCCAAGTCCAGCTGGTTCCCCAGCAAGCCAAATATCTGTTGTGATCGTCGTCCGCTAACCTTCCTATTTGCTTGTGTTTTGGGAAGTTAGTAGATAAGGACATAAAGATTTCTTCTGAATTATGTCCTCAACAAGAAGGGTTCTTTGCTTGGTGTATGCAGAAATAAAACTCACCAATCTGGCAAGGAGTTTTCTTACTTGGAGTTGTAGTATCAGATATAGAAAACCCACTTAATTTTCCAGGAATTTCAACCTGAAAATAAACAGCTCATCAAGCCAGGTATCTATTAAATAATAAAATAAAGATTATAAATTTCCCCCCCCAAGTGCTTCATAACAGAATTAATTAGCTCTAATTAGGAAGAAATGTCACTCTTTACAGTAACCTTAATAACAAAAACATTGAAACACCTGTCATCGGCGAGTCTTGAAACACTTCACAGGGTGTTACTAAGATGTTACTTACACAGAAAAGACACCCAGCCTGGTTTCCTTGGGGGCCATGCCAGCAGTGGGAGTAGATGGTCAGCCTCCCACCACCACTTCCCAGCTCTGGGACTGCCTATTCCAGACAACTCAGGGCAACTTTGATCAAGTCAGAGTGAATTTCCACTGCTGTGTATATGTTAAAGCTGGTATTCAAATAAATATTGTACATGATCAGTACTTGGGAAAGAGGCTACTCCTCGCTGCCTTTTAAGAGCATGTTCAGCAGTCGTTTAGTGAGATGGGTGGGAAGAACAGCCAGCACTCAGTGATGGGTGCCTCGCAACCATCAGAGCACCGTTAAGGGATTCTCCCAAAGGCAGCTATGCCGTCTGCTCAGATGTGCCCAGCAGCTTTGAGTGGGCAAGGCAGTCTGGATCTCCTGAACTGTGTAGCTCAGGAAGCGTTAAGGGACATCACCTTCACCCCGGCATGCATGGTAGAAGTTACATCTTCATCTTAGCTGCTGGCTGACCCCTACTTCAGCAGCAGTGCTGATCACGTTTATGCTGTCAGATTAACATAGCTACATTTTGTACAGTGGAAGTTCTATGTTATTCCCCCTGTATGCTCAGTCCATTTTTTGACGTTTATTTATCAAGATTATTTTATTGTCTTGTGTTACAAAGTGGAAATTGGGTAGGAGACATGAGTCAGATGAAGCAAGAGGGAAGGATTATGCAGCAGCAAGGGAGCAATCCCAGCCACTACCATCTGAATTTAGAAACCTGTATCCTAATTTAAAAAACTGTAACCTTAATCCCATAATAACGCACTTACAGAAATATTGCTTGAAGATCTATAGCCTGGCAACCCATAAAATAAAATTACTCAGGGCTTGTAACTCCTGCGTAGGCCTGTTGTGGTTTGGCAGCTTTTCCTCCTACACTGACAAATCTAAAGCAGGTTACGGTGGCCTAGAGAACTCTAGGGAAACATCGTGTTTGCCAGGAGAACAACACTCCATTGCAGAGCACTGCATACCTTCCAGCACAATAACCAAACCTGAACTCTCACAATATCCTTTCCAGCAATTATGGCCAACAGAACAAATCCAGAATTGGAGGGGTTTTGTTTTAAAAGACTCATTCCACTTTATGAGGTATGGACATTCTTCCTAAAGTGGCTCATGATTTGATTGCTTAGAGATTCATGCACAGTCAGATTATTGTAAATTTATTGCTGGGAATGTCTATTCAGAGGAATTTTTCCTATGAATTGAGCAATGGCAAGAGTCGAAATCATACCTTTGTATTTAAAGGGCCAGAAAAACTTCAGTTTCATTGCTAATCTCTATATATTGATTTCTACCCAACATGACTTGGCAAGGACATGTGATGCTGTGCTTATTGCTTCCAGAATATCCAGGTTTACCATTTAAAAGCAACTCATTTTGACCATAGTATTTCTATTAGTACCAACAAGTCTGCTTAAACGAATGAAATCCATCTCAACTAAAGGCAAGCAGTGGTCTGTCCTGGCAGGGCCCCCGTGTAATGAAGTGACCCATGCAGAGACAGAGAGGCAGGCTTGTGAGGACAGAAAGAGTAAGGGATTCTCTGGGAGGAACTGACTATACCACTGAACATCCTACCCCACTCCACCCCACATCGTCTGCAGCAGCAGCAGCTCAGGAGAGTTCTTTGGGATTCCTAAAGGAGGTCCAGCTACAAACTGCCTAATGCTGCTTTTCTGCACGGCTGCCTGTAAAACATGATGGCAGGAGAGGAGAGGGTATAAACTGGGTCTTACAAGTTAAAAATTCAGATCCAACTTGGGTTGACCACATCCGCATGACAAAGAGTTGGAATACTGATGAGATTATGGCTCTAGAGAAATTCAGAATCTAACTGAAACAGAATGAAGATTCTCTTCATTAATTCCATTCTGCCTCTGCTTAAAAAGTCCCAGTCACGACGCTACATAAAACAATCATGTAGCTTATACTGGGGGTGCACTTGCAGAAGCACAGACAATTGGAATACCTCAGAAATTGAAGGAATTTAGGTACAGGGCATTGCTAAGAATATTACAATCCCACTAGGAAATATCTCGCTAGAGCTGCCTAAGCAGGCTTTCTAACTTGAAGCCATCTGCAGCTGTCAGGTAGAAGCACATACTTACAAAACAAACCCACCAACCCAACCCAAACAAAACACCAAACCAACCAAACCACACCAAGACAAAACCACCACAACAAAACAAACAGACAAAAAAACCCCAGGGTACACTAATTGGGAGGAAAAGATTCAACTGTTTTAGCCTTCATCCCTTCAGGCATGTGGCTCACACATCATACTTTTAATTTAAATAACACACTTGTAACTGTCCCCATTATACATTTAGCAATGAAATCTTTCTATAGAGAAATTCTGTTGAAACCTTACCATCACTGAGTTCTGGCAGCAAGTTCTACAGATGAATTATGGTTGTGAATGAAAAGGTTTTAATAGGCCATTTTAAAATCAATTCTCTATCCCTTGAATCAAATGCTTCTAAACATTTTGCTCAGCGAGCTCCAAACCATTTCTGTTTCACCTCATCTTCCTTGGCAATACACCATTCAAACTGAACATAAACTCAAGAGAAAAGGTGAAATATTTACATAGAGGCATTTAGTAATTTTCAGTGTATTTTCCAGTCTACCACATCTATGCCCATTTTGGTCTTTGCCGTGCTCTGGACAAGTCTTGTGGCCACAGTGTTCAGAAGGAAACCACTCACTCTCTTTTCACTGCTAACACTTTGTTTAAATACTAGCAGCAGATGGTTCTAGTTGAAATGATTCCTCCCATGGACACCAGCCATTACACCACACTTGTCAGCTTTGCTTGCTATGGCATCGCTCATTCATCTCGCTTTGCTGAGTCCTGGAAGGCTCTGACTGAGTGCTGAAAGGTCCTGATTGCATTTCCAAGCTTTGAGGAACCTAACCAAATGTATATTATCTGCATATTTGGGCAGTTTTTGCCTTTCATGGGGACTTCAGACTGTACCTCAGGATTCTAACCCGAATACCCGAGGGCTCCCTGCTGGTAACCTTTTGCCACGTGAAAAAGTGACAGTTCATTCTTTCCCTTTTGTTTTCCTACCCCAGGAAAGCAGTTCCCCTTTGACCTCAGGGGTATTCCCTTTACCTAAACAGCCTCTTAGGAAGAACCCCAGCTAAACCTTCTGGGAGTCCAAAGAATTCCTGTCCATGAGCTGCTCTTTACCCCATCAGACAGCACTGATCAGCTGGTGGGGCTGATCGTTAGGGGTGGGGGAAGCCTTCATCTACCACAGCTACTTGACATTTCGGTGTCTGATCAAAAGCATCTATGTACAACATTACAAGTATCTACCTTCTCCCAGAAAACACCTAAGAAGGGCTTTCCAGCAGTGGGCCTGAGTTTTTCCCTTTGGTAAGTTCAAGCCAACCCCATAATGTTATCCTTAATTTATTTGTTTCCTGGTTGGATTCTGTTTACTGCTGGTTTCCAGCAGGGTGTGCTGATATTAGGCTAGACATAGTACAAAGCAGTACAGCTTACCAGAATGGAAAGATCCAGCTGTTCTCTTCATTGGATTCAACCTAAAGATGCTTATTCCAAAGCTATCATTCTGTAAGGAGAATTCAGTCAACAGCTCTTTCACTTTCCCTTTGGAAATCAGCGAGATGAATATAAAATTCAAGACTTCTTGTGTTCAAAACTACCATTCAGTAACGGGTGTAGAATTAAATTTGATTAGAGTCTTGTTGATGTACAATGCAAAAGCATGTAAATGACAAGAATTAAAATCCATTTCTTTTACTGTTGGCAAACAGAAGCGTATGCAATACTAGACACAACTAGCACGCAAGTTTGTAAGCATAGACAGAGCTGAGATAACAGCAAATTTACTTCAAGGAATGTCTGTTATTCTAACAATCCATGCATGAATGCCCCCATACTAGAGTAAAAGGAGAAGGAGAATAACATTATAGAAATAATGGGTTATAAATCACATATATGAGTCCCAGTCTCGGGAGGTATTTACAAAGATGTGTACACGTGGTGCTGAGGGACATGGTTTAGTGGTGGACTTGGTAGTGTTGGGTTAAGGGTTGAACTCGATGATTTTAAACATCTTTTCCAACCTAAACAATACTACGAGTCTATGATTCCTCTGCCTGCTATTATCAGATCAAGTTTAGATGTGTTTGTGCTATTTCATTACACAGCTTTATGCATCTCACTGTGAAAATAAGACTAAAGATTTTCTTCTGTTATTTGCTCCGTGATACATTATTGCCAATAATCTTTGAGAGTATTTTAGGAAATGATTTAGTCAAATTTCTAGAGCAAAGCAACATAGAAAAACATTTAGCCTTAATTGTCTGGGGACTGGTTCTTCACCAGCCAACTGGCATAATGACACAAATGTTCCTTTCCTCACGAAGAAGACTGCAGCTTCCCCTTGTCCTTGTATTGCTTGCCAGCTTTGCTTTGCTCTAGCTGCTTCTAGAGCAAAACTGGAATAGTACCAAAAAATCTCTTGAATGTTATCAACAAGCAGCATGCTTCAGTATCCCCCACAGCCTTCTGTGGATTTCAGGGCAAGTCCTTCAGCCTCAGCATCTGCAGCTACGCTCAAAATGAATCACAACAAACCTATTAACTAAGGCTGACTCAGGAATGGATCTTGACTGAAATTTCATTAATTTGAGTCACCCACCCCCATAAACGTAGAACTGTAGTAAAGAACAGACATTCATCAGTCTACCTGCAAAACTCATCTGAGTATTGCCAGTTTGTAAAGGAAGCAGAGGTAAGAAGCAGCAAAAATACAAGTGTTAGGAGACTTTAGCTCTCCTTTCCCCGGTCTGTTCACAGACACAAGAATAGAAAAGACATTGGACAAAGTCAAACATAATCCAGTGAGAGTATTTCCCAAAAGAGGTAGAAGAAAACCAAACCAAATGCAGGTGTTTCTATACAAATACTGAGAAGGTTAAAAAGAGATGAGTAAACTGGAACACCTACTTCTCAGTATGTTTTGAAGCACGTCAAACACTTGGAGGAAAGAGATCAATTGGTGGTACATTAGTACCTGGCCATATAGGTAAAGATGTGATAACTCATGCCAATAGAAGGATTACATAAAGAAATCATATTACATAGAACTTAGAATTAAAGCAGAGCTTGGTGGGATGCAGCAATAAGTAACATAGAATCTCTACAAAGCTGAAAGTGTATGTTCAGATACAGGAAAAGTGTATTATTTAGGCCAATTTTATCTCTATCCTTTGCCAACAGCAATCCTGTCGCATCCAGAGAAATCAGAATCATTGGGAGCACAGGAAAACCAGCAATACTGGTAGGGTTTAGTTATTTCAGACGTGCTGTGGTGCCAAACCTAATCTGTAGATTGTACTTCATGGAGTGGCTAGACAGAGAACCCACTCAAAGAAAAGCAACCTGTGACAGTCATCAGCAATGTTGAGGATTTCAGTGAAAATACTGCTACCAAGAAGAGGCTGTCAGGTGG
Source organism: Chloroceryle amazona (assembly GCA_027560015.1). NCBI lineage: Eukaryota > Metazoa > Chordata > Aves > Coraciiformes > Cerylidae > Chloroceryle > Chloroceryle amazona. The sequence goes on along the minus strand of JANHFX010009836.1, from coordinate 93,777 downwards.
ACCCCGATATACTTGGATACAACAAAAGCCCCCATAAATCCACCTGATTTTACAAAGGGGATCTAACTAAAGGATGAAAGCTTACATCAAAAGGTAAGCACTGACAAGTATATGAAGATTATGTAGGCATAGTAGAGGGTGAGAGCAAGCATATACCACCCACCCCAAAAACCCTGCTGAAAGACTAACAGCAAAAGAGCCCTTGTGTTTAAATGGCACATTAAGAGAGGGTATTGGAAAAACCAGCATCACAAAACCATCACGGCATAGGCGTATCATAACAGAAAGGAACACTGCAGATGAGCTGTAAAAAACAGGATGACAGGCCAAAAAAGAGTTTAAGGAGCAAGCTGTAACAACACAGTAAGCTATAACACCCGTTATCATTTCATCAAGAGCAGGGAGGCTGGCAAAGGCTGTGGAATTGCCAAAGTGCACCATCCACAGAAAACTCAGTGAGTCTACAAAAACTAGATGAATCTTTTTGCACATTTAGTGCAGAAAATCTTCGGGAGGTTTCCATAAATGAAAGGATAATGCAGCTGAAAATCTGAGCAAAACTGAAATGACATTTCATTGCAGAATAAAATGAAAAAGTAACTGTAAGAAATAGTCAGGAGCAGCCAGAATTCACCTGTAAGTTCTAAAGAAATTCGAGGATAAAAGAAGTGAACTCATCACTGTGGTATGCCATCTAATGCCCTGAAACCACGTCAGCGTCGAAAGAACAGAAGACAGCACAAGTGACACAGGTTCTTAGTAAGAAGCCTTGAACACAAGGACCAGTACACAATGTCCATCTAACACCAAATGGTAGGTAGGAGCAATAATAAGGAACCAAATTAATAGGCAAATGGCCAATTACTGGCATTTAACATTTTTTGACGTGGTTCTGTGACAAAGTCAGCTCCAGACATTCCACTAACAACTTCTTCCAACTCGCTTCTGTTATTTCAAGGTAAAATGAATTCCTGGAGTGGTGGTGTTTTGCTCTTTGAACACCATAATTATCCAAATCTCAAGCTGTTATTCAAGTTTCAAATAGACACATTGCTTTTCTTGCCCTGCTCTCCTACCTTCAAAATTCTCTTCAGCCCTTAGTCATCACACTCCAGCAGGTATTTGATAGCTGACAAGGTGGCACACGCCTAACACAAATGCACTTTTAAAGTTTCTGACAAGAAAGCCAGCTAGTTTCCAGTCTGTGAAGACCTTTGAACTCACCCTTGTCCTGAGGAAAGGGAAGGCTGTAAGTGGACATCTGCAAGGAAAGACTGAAGTAAGAGTTCAGTGAAGGAAGGAGGACGTGAGCAAGAGGACAAGAGGAGGAGGAAGAGGGAAAGTAGGATGATGAAAAGGAGAAACCAAGCACTTTTGGAGACACAGGGGTATTAAAAGGAAAATGACAGCTGACTGTAGCTCTGCAGTTCAATATGGCAGTGGTAAATACTGCACTGAAGCACAGGCATGGTGGCTGTTTTCTGCTTCTACCTTGTAGCAGTTTCTTCTTTGGAAGGGCACTGCATTGATGAGGAAAAACCTTAGGGATTCACTAAAGCACTGCAGTTTTAGAAATCTAAACAGGAGTTGTGCATAGTGAGTCACACATACACTTCAAAAGGAAATAAAATTAAAAATGGAACTTTAAGTCTGTTCTAATAATAAAAAAAAAGTAAAGCAAACAAGTGGTACACCCATTCTTGCCCAAACCAACCCTTCACAGCCACCATCTTCACTTTGATCATATTGCCTTGAACAGAGCCTTAGGGGAACTGAACCAAACTGATTTAGGCTCTTTAAAGCTTCATTTAAAATACCTAGAGGTGTGCTCAGGTTTGGAGAAATTCTGCACGTCTGTGGGTACCGGTGACCCGAGCCCTCCTCTCTCAGCACGTGCACCCTCTGCAGCTGTTTGAACCTCATCCTGCCAGGATTTAGCGCAGACCATTTTCCCTGGCAAGATGGCTTGACTGTGCTGACCACAGAAGCTGATGAGATGGAGACCTTCAACCCTCTTCCTAGTGGTGTCTGCCTGCTCTTCAGCCTCTAACACAGTGCTGGGAACAAAGAGTCTCCCCCTGTTGTGAGGCTGTTTGGGCCACTGAAGGGCATTCATGTCCTGCCCAGGCACGTTAGGCAGCTCATAACTAAACCTTCTGTTTCAAAGCTTTTCAATATTTTTCTATTAACTTCTACAAGAGACCTTTTGAGCAGTTATATAGTACCATTGTGACTTCAGAAAAGAAATGTTCATTTAATATGCTATGCTAGTACTTAGAGAATCACAGAATAGAATACTGCTCTTACAACAGTAAGAGGAAAGGAAAAGCTTAATAATACAGTAGAGACTTGGATGTAGCAATTAAAGCTTAATTTGTATTTCATCTAGTGATAGGAGAATTCTGCCGACTTCTGCAGGAGACTTTTAATATATCTGCATTAATGCATAGCCCATAACCCATCAGTGCTTTCATTTACAAAGCACTCTAATGTGGCTATAGCTGCCAGATCAGCTGCTGCACAGGAAAAAGTACTTCTTGGTTTGGCTAGATTCTCCAGTCAGCTTCAGTGAAACAAAACCAGAAGCAGCTGCAAACTTCAACTTCGGGAAAGCTCTAATACATCAGACTTCATGTTAATCAAAGTGATTCCCATTCATCTTATTTTTGTGCTTTAAAAATGATTTGGAGTTTAAAAGGACAAAAGGGAATGATGCAGTGTTCCCTCTAAAGGGAAGAGGCACCGTGACAGCTCCTATCGGCCAACGACACAATGGGGTCCCACGTTCAGGGTCTCTGAGAGAACCAACCTAGTAACTAAAAACATCTGAGGGAGAATTTTGCTCAGAAAGATGTTCTGATAAGGTTTATATTGCCTCACTATGCTAACAGCATTTCAAGGAGGTGCATAATTTAAAGATGAGCTCAAAGTATGTGTGCCCTGTCAGTGGTGCAATAGGATTCATCCTGCTTGCAGGGATGCTTAAACATCCCTGCTGCATGGAAGCTCTGCACAGAGATGCCATCAGCACTTCACCGTAGTAACGAGGACTGCCCGAATCACACAGATTTTCCCAGGTAGTCTCTCAAAATTGAGTCCTTACTACTAAATTAATAAGATTTCTTCTGTCTGCTTCCCATACATTCACGAGTGATAATGCTTTCCTGGCCTGAGACACAAACTCATTCTTTGAAAATGTTTTATATCTGTATGCAAGCCAAAACCTGCCACCTGCTTGAGCAGCCCGGAAACTCAAGTTCTCCCACATGACTCATCCATCTAATGCTAATAAAACAACATCCCTCTTTTTTTTTTTGTATTCCTAAGTGAACATCAAGTAAGAACAATTACATTATTGATTGAGAATAATGAAAAAAAAGAATATAAATGAAATCTTCATTCATATGACACTAGAGTCCACACTCCAACATTGCAAGATGAGCAAATAAAGTCTAGAGTTAATGATTTGTTGTAAAACATTTGCCCATGTCTAGAATTAGCCAGAGGTAACGTCTCCTTTAAATGGGATATAAGTGTTACAAAGAAAAAACAACAAGGCTTAAGGGCCAGACAGTGATCACTTCTATTGGCTAACGTTAATCAGTGGCAACTCCATAAAGTTGTAAGAGTAATTTGTCTCCACAGAAGCTAAGGACATCACTATCTTGGTTTGAAATCACAGAAGAATGGGAATATAATAGAAACCCAAAAATCTTTAAGATAAGCAAAGCTCCTACAAATTCAAGACATTTCCTCATACCTGGAGAACACAGGATAATAAACAGTATTTGGTGCATGAAACAAGGTGCTGAGGCAGTAGAAGACCCCAAAAGATTTCCAATGGCTTGGCAGTTTAAAATGGATCCTTTAGGTGACCGCTGGGGTCTGTCACCAGAGAGTGCTGCTAATGATTCCCTTCTCCAGAGAGAATTTGTATTTAGATCTGACAAACCACTGGTGAGGCTTTGCTGCCAGTTTTTGTTCCAGGGAAGGATGAATATAGATCACTCAAATATTTTCCCTGTGCCTGGGATGCTGTTCTAAACATTTCTTAGAAAATCAACTCTTAAGTCCTGAGCTCTGCCTGAAATAGATAACTAGAGAGAGAGAGCTGTTATTTCCAAATTAGGCAGAGCTGAGGTTTAAAGTCTATGACCACTGTCCCCAATCAGTGTCTGACCTACCCAGTTTCCCACTTTCTTTTTTAACTCACTTTGATTCAATTCATCCAGCTGATGAAATGTTTCCATTTCCGCCTGACAAAAAATACACACGTTTCTCTGGGACTTTGGTTTGCTTTGCTGCTTTGTTTTTAACTGCATCAGCTTCCAAAAGCAACTGCAAATGCAAAACTACTCTCCAGGCCCCCTGACAACAGCAATACTTCTAGCTGAAAACTCCAGGAGCAGCGAGACGTAGGAATAAATCCTAAGGACAGTTGATAGGAGTCCAGAAGTGAGGAGCAAGATGCTAATGAGCAGTACCAGGAGGCTTGGAGCATCGGAGGGAAGTTCCAGGGTGCTGCAGGCAATCCAGGACATGGGAAGAGAGGACTTGAGCCTTCAGCATGCTTCCACTGCACAAGCCAGACCCTGCTGTTGACACAAGACAACCAGAAGTCTATGTATTGTCTGCAAGGCCTTTGGGAAAATTAGCAGACTAGATAATGAGAAAGAAACTCTTATTAAGGAGGAGAATTTGCTGATCTTTTCCACCCTAGGCTGCAGCTTCACAGTTACTTTAAACTGACCTAATTACAGACTGTTGAGAAAGAAGATGGGATGGTGAGGATTTTCTCTCTCCCTAGTGCTGGCACTAGACCTGGTACTGGGCACACGGAGCAGGATTTGGGGGTTCACACAGGGCACTGATTCAACTGAAAAGTAATTTTAATGCTATTTTTAAATTCTTATAAAGATACTTCTGGGCTGGATCAGTTTCCTCCTCTGGCTCATTCTAAGCTCCATAAGGGCACACTTGGAATAAAGGAGTCCTGAAAAGGCAGCCGGAGGAGGCCTTTGCTCCACCTAGAAAGACAAAATCCCCCCAGTCCTGAGCAACTCTTCTACCATTACAGCAACCCCTTGTGGCTCTTAGCAAGTCCCACCCACTATCCTGCTCAAATCACTGCAGCTTTCTTATTCACAGCAGTAGGCAAGAGAGCCTTGGTGTGCCTCCCAGACTGCAAACAAGCAGTTCCAACTGATGCACTGGGTAGTAGAGACAGATTTGAGACTTCCAGTAACATGACACAATTTAGCGCGGCGCTGGGGAAGAACATTTGGCTGCAAGATCCATAAATAGCCAAGTTGGAGAAAGCTGTTCAAGTTCTAGAAATCTGTCACTTCTCTATTTTCAGTTCTTTATCTCATTATTTTATATAAATGTTCGGAATGGACTTCCTACTTCCAAGATTTAAACTAGATGTCTTTGAGGGGTTTAGCTAGCAGACCACGTGCCTCACAGATACAAATGGACAGAAGGTAATTTGTGTGCTATACTAAAAGACAGATCAAATGGCAGCAGCTCCAGTTCTGCCAATCAAGTAGTCATCATTCAAAAATGAAGAAGCATCTCTTTGTAAGCAGAATTGGCAGTTAGAGTTGTCTGTAAATAAACTATTTCTTTTCAGAACCTGCTCAGAGAAACCATCTTCCAAGCTCCGCTTTGATGTTTCTCCTTGAAACTAAACAGATGCAAGAATTGCCTTTTGGTAATTCTCTAGGCCCTTGTCCTTGTTTAACTCCTTAACAGTTGCTCCTTCTGGCTCATCCATAGCTCCATACCTGACCAACTTTCCTCCTAGGGTTTTCTCTTGGGTTTTATTATCCCTTCTTCCCTGGTGTCTCTCATTCTAAATTGAAACTGCACAGAGATACCAAGACAATAATTTAGGGATCCTGCTAAAACAATCTGGCTTCAGACACATACAAGAGAGCTATAGGACCTTTAGGAAACGTGTTCACTTCAACTGGAAGAAGGAGAGAGGACTAGGATGCAATGGAAGCAAAGAGATTATATCAAGGGCTCTTGGAACTGAGGCTACAGAAGTAATTACAAGCCACAGACAAGTCCCGAGATAAAGTCACTACTGATTAGCAAGCAGTGTCCTTCATGGAAGATACCACTTAGTGTAGAGGTCTAACTGTCAAATTCTTCCACCGTTGCACCTCAGCAAGATGAATGAAATCTGGAAGGAATGGGGCTACAGAAAGAGAGCAAGAGCCATGTAAGGTGGGAGTGAGCACAGAGCAACTGCAAAAGATTGCTGCTGATAGTTCTATCCTTAAAACCTTTGTATCTGCCCTTCACAGTCACATCAGCAGTTTTTAGAAAACTCTTGGTTGAACTTAATCATGAAATTTTGCATGTTCCCTGCCAATCCATACATATGCAAAAAATGCTAGGGGTGTACAGGTGGATACCGAGAGCTCGTCCTTGCAGAGAAAGGGAACTCACTCAAAACCAACCTGGAAGAGTTTCTCTCTTCTTTTCCTAAGCCATAGGGTTATGAAAACATATGAACTTATTGTTATTTCCCAAGAACACCAAAATAACTGAAAATATTTCAGCCTTTGTTCGGACCACTGCTGCCAGGAATATGCAATACCATTCAGGTTCATTTAAACCTCCTTTAGACTCCTCAGTACTCTCACAATCTGTTAGATAGCAAGAGAAAGCACTTTGTGTTGTAGGCATTGAACACTTTATAAACAAAACCTTCATAGAAGATGATTTTTCATTTTATGAGTTCCAAGAGAATTTGGTATAGGGTGGTAAATAAAAGTAATTACAGCACATGTCTTAATCTCATCAAAACCAGCTTGTTGGGCTTCATGGATAACAAGGGAGGAAGTTCTGAAAGATCATTTAATGAAATGTTTGGGAGAGTTGACAAATTCCATTCCCTAACGCAGTCGCTTCACTGAAAAGTGGAATCAGATTACTCTGATAAGAACAGAGGAGAAAGCAATATCTCCTCACATTTCTTAATCACCGAGAATCGTTCTTCTCCTTTTTGTTGCATATTAAGATAGAGGTTAAGTTAGCGACTCAGAGAAAACTAATGCTGTAAATATTGACCTCCATAGGTCTGAAATGCTGGCTGGTACCACTGAATCCTTGAAACATGGGTGGAAGAAGTAAGTGGAAAAGTTTTGTAAACTACTGTAGAATTTTCTAGTGCTGGATGCACCTTGTGAAGTCTTAAATAGCTGCCAGACGGTACAGACAGAAGTGATTTATAACAAACAAGTTCTGTTGAGAACTAGCTAGCGCTGAAGAGCTGCCTGATCTTCATTTAACATGATTACATAACCATGAATTAAAATAAGAACTCTGCCTTTTCGATGTGAAACTCAATTTGTCACAGGGTGTCTCTTTCACGCTTGATGACAAATGACAAGATCATTTCTTTCTGGTTTGTTGTTTGATGGGGGTTTGGGGTTTTTTTTTTTCTGGTTGGTTGGGTTTTTATGCAATGCAGCCATAGTTCACAGATATTTAGTGCAACATTTCATTACCCAGGTTAACAGGCAGGGTGGAATGGCCTATGGTATGTTTATAGAAAATACAGCTTTTTAAACATCACTGACTTGAAAGAGATAATTGGAATAGGGTGAGTGAAAAATTCATTTGTTCCTTCTCCCTGACAACAAAGGCATTTTTTCTTCAATCAAAAGTGAAGAGGAAAAGTGGGGAAACAGCTTTCTGAAGAACAGCTTTGCACATAAACAGTTAGAGAGATCTCATTTACAAAAATAATGCCAAACAGTTGACTCCATTGACCTCTGCCAGAAAGTGACTTAGGTAGGATCCTCACAAAGCTTCATCTTCACAGAAACCCAGAGCTTCTAAAAAGACTGGGCTGCTTGGGAAACAATACATTCCCCAGCGGAGCTCTGAGCGGACAAAACGCAGCCCTGAGGAGGCTGTAACTGATTATGCTGCTGCCAGGGGCTGAACAAACAAAGGAGCAGACACACTCACAGCTTCGTTTAGCATGCTTTAGAATTCTACGTTGTCATATTTGCTCAATTAGTAAGTGAGTGAGTTCACAGTGTAATCTTTCCCAGTTAAAGATGAAAGGAGTGGTATCTATTTGGACTGGGAGTCAGGAACACACTCTTTGTGCTGCCCAAAGTTCACACACAGGATTACTAGCATAAGAGAAAGACAAAAAAAATGAACTTCATAAATATGTCTGAAAAGTGTTTTCAAGTTACGATGCAAGCAAACCTTTTGTTCCTACAAATAGAAGTATGACTTCAATTTAAAAACAGTGCTGATTTTAAGAGTGTATCCTTAAGAGGCGTTTGGTAACACTCCAGTTAACTGGCACACAGAAAAAAATCTCTTAACAGGAAAAAAGTAACCAAGCCCAGAATGTAATTGCAATAAATGTATCTGACTTCAGTGAGAATCCTGGATAAAAACAAATACAGGATCAGACCCGAACATAATTCAAGCCACAAGGCTGCTGAAATGATCCTACTGCTCTTTAACTGCTCTGACATTGAAATAACTTTCCTGGAAGTGAAAGTCATGGAAGACTTGCTAGTGTTTTATCATGGGAATGGGATGGAGCCTTAGCTCTGTTTCAGTGTCAGAGGCCATTAGTCCTCTCTCTTTGTCAGTTCTAATGGGCCAAGGGGAAAAGAAGAGGCTAATTATGATTAGTCAAGGTAACTAATTATCTGAAAAACTGATTCCCATAGCAAATGTTTCTGAAATTCTGTGATCCCCACTAGTGATTCACCCAGAAGTATTCTAAAACATCCGAAATGCAGGTCGGAATCCAGTTTAGTGACATCCAAACCATCTCATCTACGGTGCAGAAGTTCTGTGGAGAAGGGCCACTAAAGTTTTTATGCATAAGGCACTAACATTTGTTACTCAGTTACATTTCAGAAGAGCTGGAGATGAGTGGCAGCATCTTTGTAAAATTCTGCCTAGCACTACATGAGCCAAGCACACTTCAATCTAGGAGAAAAAAAATATTCAAGAAAAGCTGGAAATAGCGCTGATGGGAAATCAGGAAGAGAGAGCACTCAGGAAGAATGGTTTTATAAAACAGGGGACTGGAGGGAGGAAAGAACAGATCCCAGAGTTACCTTCAAATAGGATAAGCAATTAATGTTGATTCCAGGACATAAAGCATAGGAAGTCTAGCAGAATTATTTCACTTTAATTGACCTCAGCTCCAACTGACACTGCATCCAGCTGCAGACACTGCATTTTAAAGAAAATAAAGAAAAAGGTAAAATAATATAGAGAAAGGAAAATCAGAAGAAATATTGTTAAAATTACCTATGATGTGTTCAACTGGAGTGAGGAAAATGAGGCAACAATCCCCCACTTAGAAAAAAATTGTAGCAAAAGAAGTGCTAAGCAATATTATCAGTAACAACTGAGAGAAGAAGGGAAGGGAAAAAGGGAAGAAG